>PVKE010025715.1:0-22838 GCA_004027555.1 Craseonycteris thonglongyai | reverse complement strand
GGGGACAGTTGTGGGGGGAGGTGGGAGTGGGCACTAGATATAAGGTGATGGAAGGGGAACTGATACTGAGTGATGGGCACATAATACGATGCATGAATGATGTGAGGTGGACTTGTACATCTGTAAACTGTCTAATTGTTACCAACCAATGTAACCTCATCAAATTTAACAATAAATTAAAAAAAAAAAAAAAAGAAAAGCTAATTGGAATGTCTCTACCTCGGTGGTCTCTTGCACTAATTGTTCCTTTTACACATGTTTAAACTCTTCTATCCCATTTAATCATTCTCGAGAAAATCTTTATATTTTAAAAGTCTGAGCAAGAGTTTGACTTACGGTACAGATGAATAGATCCTGGCAAGATTCACCTGCCATCCTGATGATTCAACAGATATTAGATGTCGTTCTCAAACGAGGAAAAAGATTCATTGGACTTATCATTGCTGCCGTCCTGGGTATCATTGCTGTAACAGCCACCGCTGCAACTGCTGGTGTTGCACTCCATCAAGCTGTGAAGACTACAGAATTTGTGCAGGATTGGCACAAGGACTCTGAACAACTATGGACTTCTCAAAGACAAATAGACAATGAAATTGCTTCACAAATAGATGATTTACAACAAACTGTTTTAATGTTAGGAGATCAAATTGTTAGCTTACAAAGACAAATTTATCTCAAATGTGACTGGAATATCTCAACTTTTTGTGTAACTCCCATTTCTTATAATAAAACGGCCATCACATGGGAAAAGGTTAAAAAACATTTGTTAAATCATGGTAATTTGACTAATGAAATCTTTGATTTGCAACAACAAATTTCTACTACTTATCAAAAGCTTTACAATCATTGTCTGGAATTGATGTAATGCAGAATATGATTGATGGGTTAAAAGATATAGATCCTACTCATAAAATCAAAATATTGATGGGATCTTCTGCTGGATTATTACTCATAAGCTTATTATTATATCTTGCGATTTTTGTAGTATGGAGAAAAATGCGGAATAACAGACAAGCAGATCGTTCGCATGCTGCAGTCTTCTCTGTATTGCTTCATGAAAATTAAAACAAAAAGGGGAAGTGTAGGGGAAAGGAATTAGAGAAAGTCAAAAGCTATGTGACTTGAGTCTTGGAACGCTGTCTGGCACGGAGACCCCCACCCTGCAAACAGGGCTGGCTAATGGTTAGCCTCATGACAAGATAGTGTATACAGGCCTCAAGGAACCTCTAAGAAGAAGTGTATCTAGGTATTAAAGAAAGGACAATTACTTCCTCATTATGGGAACAGGGTCTTGGGATGACTTCATTTAGGGGAACTTATTTTAAGCTTAAATGTAATCTTATACTCTTTAACTTTTGTTTTATGGGAACAGACTATACTCCTGTTCCTGTATTTTCTTCATTATATGTTTTGATGATTGTTATCTCGTAGGTAATCCTAACAGTGTAAATCAATAAAAACCAGCAGGGAGGCAAGCTCTTTGCTAGATGCCGCGAAGAGCGCTAGCCCTCTGCTCAGCTTGATTTTTCAAGACATTGCTGGTGCCAGGGTCCGCTTTGCGTCTCTGATTCACAACATATACACTACAACTAACTACAGCATGCTCACCACCAAAAACCTAGTTTCCATCAGTCACCATACAAATGACCTCCTTTAAACATTTGCCCGACCCCATCCCCACTTTCTTCCCTCTGGTAGCCATTATTTTGTTGTCTGCATCTATGAAATTGTTTTTGTTTTGTTTTGCTTGTTTGCTTTTTAAAAGTATTCTACATAATGAAATCATATGGTTATTTGTCTTTCTCCATCTGATTTATTTCACTTCTCATTATACCCTTGTTATTTTATATGGTTCTTCAAAAACTATTATCATACATTTTTATCACCAAACTGATCTTTATATTTTTATTTTTTAAAGATTTATTTTTATTGTTTTTGACAGAGAGACAGAGACAGAGAGAAGGGGGAGGGCCCAGAACAGTCTCCATAGTTGCACATCACTGGTTTTTCAACATAGTTTCATTCCACAGGTGGGTGCGGGGCTGCACAGGGCAGGAAATGGGCCGGGGTCTCACCCCGGTAAGAACCAAACTGGGGGCACACCCCAGTTCAGCATATGGGTCCACATGGGCCAGGACCGGGATTCGATCCTCAGTCTCCAGGGCTGCAAAGTGAGCGCTTAACCCACTGAGCCATCCTGGCTTCCCCTTTATTTTTGTACATTAGCTCTTCCAACTGGAGTCATACTTCTTTTGACTAAAGTACATTCTTTAAAATGTTTATTTAGGGGAAGCCTAGATGGCTCAGTGGGTTAAGCACTTGCTTTGCAGCCCTGGGGTTCGAGGATTGAATCCTAGCCCTGGCCTGTGCGGACCCATATGCTGAACTGGGGCGTGGCCCCCAGTTTGGTACTCACCAGGGCAAGCTTTCCATGTGGGAGGACCCCAGTTTGGTTCTCACAGGGGTGAACTTCCCATGTGGAAGGCCACTGGTTTGACCCACAGCTCGTGGGGGAGTGCCTCCCATGCAGGAGGCCCCCAGCCCAGTTCCTGCCCTGCGCAGCCCTCCACTCACCTGTGTGGAACAAAACCATGTCTAAAAACATAATACAACTATGGAGACTGCTCTGGGCCCTCCCCCTTCTCTCTGTCTCTCTGTGTGTCAAAAACAATAAAATAAATCTTTAAAAAAATGTTTTTTTAGTAAAACCAACTGGAAAAACTTCTATCAATTTATGTTTGTCTGAAATGTTTTAACTTTACCTCTTGTTATGGACTGAATTGTGTCTTCCTAAAATCCGAATGTTGAAACACTAGCTCCCCATGTGACTATATTTGGAGATTGATCCTTTAAGGAGATTATTAAGCTTAATGAAGTCATAAGAGTGGGACCCTAACCTGGTAGGACTAGTATTCCTATAAGAGGAAGGGACACCAGAGTTGTCTCTCCACACGTGCTCAGAGAAAAGGCCACATGAGAACATAGTGAGGTGGCATCTGCAAGCCAGTAAGTGAGGCCTCACAGAAACCAACCCTGCTAGCACCTTGATGCTGAACATTAGTCTCCAGAAAATAAAATTCTGTTGTTTAAGCAACTGGTCTGTATTATTTCATCATCACAGCCCAAACAAACTAATACACCTCTTTTTTTTTTTTTTTTTTTTTAAGATTTATTGTATTATTTGAGAGAAGATGAGAAAGAAGAAGGGAGGGCCCAGAGCGGTCTCCATAGCTGTACATCATTAGTTGTGACATGGTTTCATTACACACAGGTGGATGTGGGGTCATGCAGGGCAGGAAATGAGCCAAGAGGTCTCCTACCTGGGAGGTGAGAAACTGCCACTAAACCCAACCATCTTGGTGGTTACCAGTTGCTCCGCAGCTCAGCATGTGGGTTTGCACTGGCCAGGGCTGGGAATCAAACCCTGGACCTTGTGATTACAAGGCAAGGGGTCAACCACAGCTATCCCGGCATCCCCCAGTCATTCTTTCTTTCTTTTCTTTTTTTTTAAAGATTTATTTTTATTGTTTTTGACACAGAGAGAGAGACAGAGACACAGAGAAGGGGGAGGGCCCAGAGCAGTCTCCATAGTTGCACATCATTGGTTTTTCCACATAGTTTCATTCCACAGGTGGGCGTGGGGCTGCACAGGGCAGGAACTGGGCTGGGGGTCTCACCTCAGTGAGAACTGAACTGGGGGCACTCCCCAGTTCAGCATATGGGTCTGCACGGGCCAGGCCTGGGATTCAACCCTTGGTTCCCGGGGCTGCAAAGTGAGCACTTAACCCACTGAGCCATCCCGGCTTACCTTTTTTTTTTTTTTTAAGCATTATTTCTTTAAATAAGTTCTATATCACTTGTTTCTCTGCTCTTTCTGGCACTCCTTTGATATGAATGTTGTTACTCTTGATATTGTACCAGAGGAATCTTAAACTATTCTGATTTTTTTGGATTCCTTTTCTTGCATTGATTGGGTGTTTTTTGTTACCTTATCTTCCACATTGCTGATTCGCATCTCTGCTTGATCTAGTCTGGAGATTTCTTGTATTCCATTCCTTATTTCCTTTACTGTAATTGTCATCTCTGTCTGTTCTTTTTTAATTATCTCTGTACCCTATTTTTTAAAAAGATTTTATAATTTTTATTGTTTTTTTACAGAGAGAGAAAGAGAGAGAAGAGGGAGGGCGGAGAGCAGTCTCCATAGTTGCACATCATCAGCTTTCGCTATAGTTTTACTCCACAAGTGGGCAGGGGTTCTGCACAGGGCAGGAACTGGGCCAGGGGCTCCTGCATGAGAGGCATGCCCCTGTGAGCTGGGGGCCTCCCACATGGGAAGCTCTCCCGGGTGAGAACCAAATGGGAGACACACCCCAGTTCAGCATATGGGTCTGTACAGGCCGACACCTGGATTCGATCTTCAGACCCTGGGGCTGCAAGATGAGTGCTCAAACAACTGAGCCATCCCAGCTTCCCCTTTGTGTCCTTTTTTTATGCTTACTATCTCTTTGCTGAAATTTTCATTAAGTTGCTTGAGCATCATCATAACCATTGTTTGTGTTTGAGCCCTGATCTTTTGTTTGCCTCTGTCCCATATTCTGCTGATGTATTTCTTTGTTTCTTCATTCTGGTAGCCTCTCTGTAGATATTGACTGTTGAGGTTTTTTTTCTGGGGCTCACTGCTAATGCCTGGTTACGGTGGTGGTGGGTCAGAGGTCTGGCAGGCGGTGGGGGGGAGGGCAACCAGTGCCTTTGTTTTCTACCTGGAGCTGAGAGAAGTGCACAGGCAGTGCCTGCTTGTCTGTATCGGGTTTGCCCTGAGGGCTCTGCCCTGCATTTCGGGATCAGCTGTCTTAAGTGCTGGTCCCATAGACAGGACTGCTTGGGCCCAAGACGCACACTCATAGCCTTACTCTCCTTCTCTTTCCCAGCCAGAGAGGGGTCGCGCTGCATTTTCTCACCACCCCCATCATTCCACCTCCTCTCATAACCAGAGTGAATTTGGGCCACAGTGTGTCATTTCACCGCATCTGTATTTGCACCTCCTTGGGCCACAGTGAGATCTGGTTGCGGTGTTGCACAGTCCCCACCTCTGGGCCTTCTTTTCTCTGTCCCCTCTGCCTTCCTCCCCGAGCCACCAAATTCTAAGCAGGGATCCACATGCTGTCCTGGTCTCTGCACTTCCCATCTTTTTCCTCCTCCAGTTGCCACTCTTTGCCCACCTGCAGGTACTTCTGTGCGATGAGCGGGTCTCTTAGGTGTGTTTGTATGTTGTATAGGGAATCCTCCATTGAATTATAGGTGTTCAATTTGTTGTAAACTCCAGAGGAGTTTTTCAGGAGTCCTTCTCAGGCTGTCATTTTGTTGCCTCTCCCAAGATCTTTTCTTGAAATGTTTAGATGGCAATTTACCTTTTTATAAACTTTTCTTGGATTTCATTGAATTTTTTGAACCTGAGAATTGATGTCTTTCATCAGTTCTGGAATGTTTTTAGAAATTACTTTTTCATATATAGCCTCTGTCACATTCTCTCCTTAATCTTCCTCTGAAACTCCAATCACATCTAACATCTATTTCATTATTTTCCATCTATTTTTTTCTTTCTGGATTAAAATGAAATAATTTCTTCAGTTCTTGCTTTCAATTCATAACTTTCTTCAGTTATGTCTAATATGTTTTTAAATGTCCACTTATTTTTCACTAAAATTGTTACATACTTTCATGATAGTTCCATTTTGTTCTTTTAAAAATATTCTTGCTTTTATTCACATTTAGTCATCTTTTTTAATAAGGCAGTTTAAACATACTTATTTCTTTGTCTAGCTATTCCAATATCTGAAGTTTCTGTAGGTTTGATTGATTTTTTTCTTGCTGTTTCTCACTCTTGGTGTCTTATTTCTGATGTGTTTCATGATTTCTAAATGTGAGCAGCTCTTGAAGTAGGTATCTTGGAAGTATATCCTTGTAGTATTATCTGTGGAAAATTCTTTGAGATCTGGAATAAATATAGGTTTCTCCAGAAATTGTGTGTATTTTCTTCTGTTACATTCCTGGAGGTAACATGAATCTAGAACCACTTAAATTAACTCTGATCTAAGGACTTTTTGAACCACCCAAATAGTATCAATTTAAGCTGAAAACAAGCATGAGGATGAGCTTATGGCTATAAAGTATTAGTGGATACTTCCCCTGACTTTTGTACATATCAAGTTTTCCAAAAATAGTTTTCTTTATATTCTCTGGATCTGAGGTTCTATTTCTGCATTATCTTTAGCCTGAAGGTAGGGTCCTTTGAGATTCTAAAGTATCTAGGGCTCACCTACTGGATTTGCCACTTTGGATAAACTCTTAACCTGGCCTTCTTTCCTTTGCAAGGATACAAAACAGATGCTAAAGAATAAGACATAAACCAATATATGTGGCAAACTTGAAAAAAAACTAAAAAACACAAACATGCAAATGATACAACTACAGAAGTGTTTAAAAGATTCATTGATTGTGTCGATGTTAATACCGTGGATGGGATACTGTACTATATTGTAGTTTTTTGTTCTTTGTTTCTGCACTGGGATGCCAGTATAACTCAATTATTAAAGATTTATTTATGTATTTATTTATTTTATTGTTTTTGACAGAGAGACAGAGAGAGAGAGAGAGAGAGGGAGAAACAGAGAGAGAACTGAACTGAGGGTACTCCCCAGTTCAGCACATGGGTCCGCACGGGCCTGGGCCAGGATTCGATCCTCGGTCCCCGGTGCTGCAAAGTGAGCGCTTAACCCACTGAGCCATCCCGGCTTCCCCTGTATTGTAGTTTTGTAATATGTTACCATTGGTAGAAACTAAGTAAAGGGTCTAGAGATTTCTGTATTACTTACAACTGTATAATCTACAATTACACCAATAAATATTTCCCAAAAAGGAAATTAAAAAGAAGGCATGTAAAATATTATTTCACTTATCTAAAATATATATTTGATGGATATAGAGTGTATGCAAAGATGACTTCCAAAACACTAAGTGATTAACCTGAGGAGATAAGTCTTAGAAGAAGACTTCTCTGGGTCATTTTTAGTTCGGGGCCCCTTTATTGCTGCGGTCCTCTCCACAATTCCCATGGCCTCCATTGACCAGCCCCAGAACCCACAGACGGGCTCAGTTGGGGCAGACAAAGGAGAGGAGGAGGTTCACTTCATTGCGGATTATCAGCGGCCCTGGGTGGATGTTGTCTGGCAGGGCCAGGCTGGAGGTCATTTCCCAGGCGTCCACAAAGGCCACACGGAGGTCAGCAAAGGCAGCTCGGAGGAGCCGGTTCACCTGGAGGGTGAACCAGTCGCTGCCGTACACGGACTTGTATCCGGTGTTGGCCAGTTTGATGACCACAAGCGTGTGGGGCTCCCGGGCCAGCAGCGCAGCCACAGCAGCCCGAATCCCTGCCAGCCGTCGCGCAAAGATGGACGGAGGGAAGGTGGTGAAGTGGGCGCCCAGCCCCAGCACCACTACGGTGTGGGGCCCCCCGGCCAGACCCCTCAGCTCCTGGGCCACCGAGTGCAGGGAGGCCACCGGCGTGCGGAGGGAGCGCAGGGGCCAGCTGTGGGCCCGCCAGTGCAGCACTATGCCCCGAGCGGTCTCCACGGCCATGAGGGGCCCCGTCTGATGTGTGACATGCAGATCCATGGGCTTCAGGGCTGCGGGGAGGAAGACACAGGAGGCTTCGTGGTTAGTATAGCACTATGTACCATCCTGTTGTACAAATGAAAACTCTAGTCCCCATGCCCCAGGACATAAGCGTTCTGTCTCTAAATCCCAATGCTTCCCTCACCAAGCCCCCAAGTTTTCAAGGTTGCCAAGGATATCTCACTATTATTCATCCAAACTCCCCTTCAATTTGCTTTTATTTCTCTAAGACATTGACTTCTCTATGCTGAGTGACCTCTTCTAGTAACCCCCCCCCCTTTTTTTTTTCTTGCCTTCTTATCCCATTTTTCCTACTATTCTGGTCATTCTTTGTTCAATTGTTAGCTTCATATTTTCCTTGCACTCTGTAAATGAAGCACTCTCTCAAATTCTGTCACTGTCACCCACTTTTCTTTACTACCTTCCTTTTGGAGAATTCATTCACTCCTACCTCCTCAGTTTTTATCTAAGAACTGATGGCTTCCTGAGCTCCGATTCCACATTTCCAATTGCCCCATCAATATTTTCTCTCTAATGATCCACCATGGCCTTGAATACTTTGCACATTGCCTTGATAGATTTGCATGCACAAGTCTTCCTTTTTCTCTATGTCCTGAACTTGTCCCTACGTCCTGAACTTGTCCCTACTATTCCACACTAGTCAGCGCTTGTTTTTGGTGACTTTCCAATGTTTTATTGTTTTTTCCTTTTTTCTCCCTGGGGAGGTTTTTCATCATATTTGGTACCTCTTTTTGTCTTAATCTAAAGTCAAATAATTTATCAAGTCTTATTCATTATTCATGTTTCTTATGTCCAGCAATCACATCCAGTTTTTAATTTAGGCTCTTAGTAACTCTTGGCTACATTCCTCTAGAAATATTTTACAAGTACAAATTGGCACTGTTCAAATTGGTACTTTTGTATTCAATGGTGAGAAAGACACAGACATCCTTGCCCTCATGGAGATTATTGTCTCTTGGGAGAGGAAGAGATTTCCCAATGCAGAAGGGAGGTTGGCAATTTTGAGGAATTGAAAGGAGGTTGGTGCTCCTGAAGCATAATGAATGGCATGAGATGAGGTTAAGATATGGAGATTCCAAAAATAAAAAAATAAAAAAAGATATGGAGATTCCTCAAAAAAATAAGGATGGAATTGCTATATGACCCAGCAATACCTCTCCTGGGTATCTACCCAAGAAACCTGAAAACCTTAATCCACAAAGATATATGTACCCCAATGTTCATCGCAGCACTGCTCACGGTGGCCAAGTCGTGGAATCAACCAAAGTGTCCTCTGATAGATGACTGGATAAAGAAGTTGTGGTACATTTACACAATGGAATACTACTCAGCAATAAGAAAAGATGAAATACAGCAATTTGTGACAACATGGACAGAACTTGAAAGCATCTTATTAAGTGAAATAAGTCAGACTGAAAGAATCAACATATGACCTCACTTATAGGTGGAATATAAAACTGAAAGAAACAAAGACTCATGGACACAGTCAATAGTTTAGTGGTTACCTGAACATAAGGGGGGAGGTGGGTGGGAGAGATGGGTGGGGGGGAATAGGGAGGGGGAATCAAACATACGGTGATGGAAAGTGAGCTGATTCTGGGTGGTGAGCACATAATGTGATGTATAGACAATGTAATGTAGAATTGTACACCTGGAAACAATGTAACTGATTTCAATCAATGTCACCCCAATAAATTTAACAATTAAAAAAATATATATCATATGGCCAAGGTCCAGTCATACAGCGTCATGTAGTGCCTTATAGATCATGTTAATGATCTTGATTTTTGTCTCAAGTAAATTTAGAGTGATGGCGAGTAACATGATCCAATTTACATTTAAAAAGCTCATGCTTGCTCCTTTGTAAAAACCTGGGGTAGAGGCAGAGGTACTAAGAAGTAAATGGGGAGCCCTGCTTAAAGAACTTTGTGATAGGCTTGGCAATGATCAAGGATGAAGAGCAGTAGAGGTAGAGGCAAAGAGTGGGTTCCATATATATATATACATATATATATATATGTAAATATATATATATATATATGAGAGCTGTCTGAAAAAATCCAGCCATAAACACCTCTACTTTTCATATCACATGGCTGGATACTTTCCAGATAGCCCTTGTATATATTTTTTTTCTTAAGTTAAATTTTTAGTTAAATCCAACTAAATCTTTTCCAGTTTTATTGAAGTATAACTAACAAACAAAAATGGCCTATATTTAAGGTGTACAACAGAATATTTTGAAAGAATTACCTCAATTAAACTAATCAACATATTTATCACCTTACAGTTATCTTTGTGTGTGTGTGGTTAAGAACACTTAAGACCTATCTTTCTTTTTTTAAGATTTATCTTATTGTTTTTGACAGAGACAGAAAGAGACAGAGATAAGGGGAAGGGCCCAGAGCAGTCTCCATAGTTGTATGTTATCAGGTTTTGACATGGTTTCATTCCACACAGGTGGGTGGGGGCCACCCAGGGCAGGAATTGGGTAGGGGGCCTCTCCAATTGAAGAGATAGATCATGGCTGAGAATTTCCCAGAAATGATTAAAAACAACGAAGGGCATCAATCTACTGTTTCAAAGGTCCCAACAAAGCCAAAGTAGACTTTGTTGAAAAATCCATATCTAATCACATTTGATTGAAAATGCAGAAAAAATCAAATAAAAAATAAGAGAAGACAAAAATTACCAATGCCAGGAACAAAAGCCATCACTATTGACTGTGCAGACATCAAAAGTATAATAAGGGACTACTACAAACAATGCTACACACACAAATGGCATCTTAGATGAAATGGACCAATTTATTGAAAAGCACAAACTATTACAACTCACCTAATATGTACTACGTAACTTGAATAGCACTATAACCATTAAGAGAAATGTAAGCAATTGAACCAAATGTAATGTGTGTAACCTTGTTTGAACCTAGTAGAAAAAGATAAGCCATACAAATAAGCCATATAAAGAAAATTGAAACAGACCTTAAGGTAACATCATTTTTAGAAATAAGAAAGATTTGATAAAAGATACAGTTTGCCAGGATTTGTATTAAATTTAAATAGCTATACATCTAATAGTATAGCACTAAATAAATAAAGCAAATTTCAAAATATACACATGGAAAAAGAAAAATTCAGTCATTCTAGAAGATTTTTATACATATCGCTCAGTGATTGGTAAAATAAATAGACAAAAATATTGGTAACAATGTAAAGATTTGAACATGACTTTAAAATGAATTTGATTTAGACACTAAAGCTATCAATTGCAGAATACCTATGTGAAACATGCACTTAATTGATTGAATATGGGGCCAAAAAGTTAGCTTCATCGAATCTCAAAATATTAAAAAATTTAAAATATGTCTTTTGGTCACAATGCAATTGCACTATAAATCAATAACCAGGGGAAGCTGGGATGGCTCAGCAGGTTAAGTGCTTGCTTTCCAACCCCAGGGTACAAGGATTGAGTCCTGGCCCCAGCCTGTGTGGACTCATATGTTGAACTGAGGTGAGCTTCCTATGTGGGAGGCCCTGGGCTTGGCCCCATGAGGGGCGTGCCTCTCATGTGGGAGGCTTCTTGCCCAGTTCCCACCCTGCAGGGCCTCCCACACACCAGTGTGAAAGGAAACCATGTAAAAAACTGATGATGTGCAACTATGGAGTCTGCTCTGGCCCCCCCCCTTCTCTGAGCCTCTGTCTCTCTGTCAAAAACAATAAAATAAATCTTTAAAAAAATAACTAAAATAGTATTAACAGAAAGATATATCATGTTTAAATATATTTTCAGTTAAAACCAATTGAACTACAGGAGGGTGCAGAGATAGCTCAGTGGTTGAGCACTTGCCTCGCAATCTCAAGGTCTGGGGTTGGATTCCTAGCCTCGGCCCATGCAACCCCATACGCTAAACTGCAGTGCAACTGGTAACTGCTGGGATGGCACAGTGGCAAAGGTTCTAGCGTCTCATGCTGGAGGCCCTGGTTTGGTTCCCGCCCTGCACAGCCATACAATCTCCTGTGTGGAATGAAACCGTGTCACAACTAATGATGTACAACTATGGAGACTGTTCTGGGCCCTTTCTCTCTCTCTTCTGTTCTCTCTCTCTCTCTCTGTCTTGTCTCACCTTCTTTTAAACAACAAAATAAACCTTTTGGGATGCTGAGATAACTCAGCAGGTTAAGTGTTTGCCTTGCAACTATGAGGTTCAGCATGAGAGAATCCCCCCAGTTTGGTTCCCACCCTACGCAGCCCAACATCCACCTGTGTGGAATGAAATTATGTCACAACTGATGTACAACAATAGAGAATATTCTGGGCCCTCCCTCTTCCTTTCTCTCTTACCTTCTCTCAAACAATAAAATAAATCATAGATAAATGATGATAGATAGATATAAACAAGTTAAACTGCAAATTTAATATAATCACAACAGAAAAATTTTTTTTTCAATTCCACAAGTTGATTAAAAGAGTCAAATGGAAGCACAAAGGGCCAAAAAACTGCCAAGACCTTTCAAAGAAGAACAAAAATGTAGGGCTTGTCCCCCAGAAATCCAAAATTATTACAACAGCTGGACCTGTGAACACCTGCTTTATGGTGAAGATGCACTGCAGAACCATGGAGAAACGATGACTTCTAAGTCTACAGTGCCAGGTCAATCAGGTACTCCAATATCCAAAACAAACAAACAAACAAAAAGTGTTCTCTCATAACTAATCAGAGAAATTCAAATGAAAGCCACATGAGCCACCACTATTAAACACCCATAATTTTTGCCAAATATATAAAATAACATCAAGTGCTAGCAAGAATGTGGAACAAGAACCAATGGTGAAACAGTAAGCCAGTAAAACCACTTTTTAAAAATTCAAAGAGTCAAAAAATATAAAGATATACCTATTTTCTGATTAGCAAAATTGCTACCAGGTGACATCCCATAGAAACACATGCTCATGTGAACTGCAAAGTTATGTGTACAAGAACATTTATAGTAGCATTTTTTATGATAGTCCTATCAATAGTAGAATGTAAAAATATAGCGTGATATAATCATACAATTAAATACCATGTAACAGTGAAAAGGAATGAACTAGGGGATGCCAGATGAGTGCTTGCTTTGCAGGCCTGGGGTCTGAGGATCAAGTCCCGGCCCCAGCCTGTGCAGACCCATATGCTGAACTGGGGCATACTTCCCATGCAGGAGGCCCCTGGTTTGCAGGGGTGTACAGTTCCTGCCCTGTGTGGCCCCACATCCACCTGTGTGGAATAAAAACTATGTAAAAAACAGATGATGTGGGGCTGTGGAGACTTCCCTGGGCCCTTCCCCTTCTCTCTGTTTCTCTCTGTCTCTGTCAAAAACAATAAAATAAATCTTAAAAAAAAAGAAAAAGAAAACTATAGACCAATATCTCTGATGAACACCAATGCAAAAATCCTAATCAAAATACTAGCAAATAGGCTACAACAGTGCATTAAAAAGATTCTGCTTCATAATCAAGTGGGATTCATTCCAAGGGCACAAGGATGGTTCAATATACACAAATCAATCAATGTGACACACTACATAAACAAAATAAAAGATAAAAAACCATATGATTTTATCAATTGATGCAAAAAAAGCATTCTACAAGATACAACACCCATTTATGAGCAAAACACTTAATAAACTGGGTAGAGAGAGACAGTACCTCAACATAATAAAGGCCATATATGACAAACCCTCAGCGAACATCATACTGAATGGGAAGAAACTGCAACCTTTTCTTCTAAAATCAGGAACAAGACAGGGATGTCCCCTTCACCACTGCTATTAAACATAGTACTGGAAGTTCTAGCCAGAGTCATCAGGCAGGAAAAAGAAATAAAAGGCATCCAAATTGGGAATGAAGAAATTAAACAGTAAAGTTGCAGGATACAAAATCAATGTACAAAAATCCACAGCATTTTTATATACAAACAATGAAACTTCAGAAAAAGAAATGAGAAAAATGATACCATTTGCAATCAAAACAAAAAGAACAAAATACTTAGGAATAAACTTAACAAAGAATGTGAAGGACTTACACACGAAAAACTATAAGACACTATTAAAAGAAATTGAAGAAGATACAAAGAAATGCAAGGATATTCCATGTTCGTGGATTGGAAGAATCAACATAGTGAAAATGGCAATATACAGATTTAATGCAATTCCCATCAAAATTCCACAGACATTCTTTCGAGAAATAGATAAAAAGAAATGATCAGATTCATATAGAACCACAGAAGACCCCAATTTGCCAAAGCAATCCTCCGTAAAAGAAATAAGGCTGGAGGCATCATGCTCCCTGACTTCAGTCTATACTACAAAGTCTCAAAAATGAAAACAGCTTGGTATTGGCAGAGAAACAGACATACAGACCAATGGAACAGAATTGAAAACCCAGAAATAAATTCACAAATATAAGGACAGATATTCTTTGGCAAAGGAGCAAAAAATATACAATGGAGAAAAGAAAGCCTCTTCAGTAAAAGGTGCTGGGAAAATTGGAAAACCACATTCAAAAGAATGAATCTGGACTGTGAACTGTCACTGTATACCAAAATTAACTCAAAGTGGATTAAGGACCTCCACATAAGATCTGAAACTATAAAGTGCATAGAAGAAGGCATCAGCACTAAACTTTTAGACCTTGAGTTCAGAGAGCACTTTATGAACTTGACCCCAAAGGCAAGCGAAGTAAAAGCAAAAATAAATGAATGGGACTATATCAAACTAAGAAGCTTCTACACAGTAAAGGACACCGTCAACGAAGTAAAAAGCAAACCAAGCAAATGGGAGAAAATATTTGCAAATAATGCCTCTGATAAGGGGCTAATATCTAAAATATATACAGAACTCATATAACTCAACAACAACAACAAAAATTATTCAATTGAAAAATGGGCAGAAGACCTAAACAGGCACTTCTCCCCTGAAGACATACAAACAGCCAACAGATACATGAAACGGTGCTCAACATCACTAGCAATTAGGAAAATGCAAATTAAAACCACAATGAGATACCACCTCATACTTGTTAGAATGTCAATAATCAACAAGACAAGGAATAACAAGTGCTGGAGAGGCTGTAGAGAAAAAGAAACCCTCATACACAGCTGGTGGGAATGTAAGTTGGTACAACCACTATAGAAGGCAGTGTGGAGATTCCTTAAAAACTAGGAATGGAATTGCCATATGACCCAGCAATCCCTCTCCTGGGTATCTAGCCAAAAAATCTGAAAACCTTAATCCACAAAGATATATGTACCCCAATGTTCATCACAGCATTGTTCACAGTGGCCAAGTTGTGGAAACAACCAAAGTGTCCTTTGATAGATGACTGGACAAAGAAGTTGTGGTACATTTATACAATGGAATACTACTCAGCAATAAGAAAAAATGAAATACAGCAATTTGTGACAACATGGATGGATCTTGAATACATCTTATTAAGTTAAATAAGTCAGATTGAAAGAATCAAGAAACATATGACCTTACTCATAGGTGGAATATAAAACTGAACGTAACGAAGAAACAAAAACTCATGGACACAGTCAATAGTTTAGTGGTTACCTGAGGGTAAGGTGGGAGGTGAGTGGGAGAGATGGCGGGGGTAGGGGTGGGGGGGTGGGGGGGTAGGGAGGAGGAATCAAATATATGAAAAGTGATGAAAAGTGAGCTGATTCTGGGTGATGAGCACATAATGCGATGTATATACAATGTAATGTAGAATTGTACACCTGAAAACAATGTAATTGTTATCAATCAATGTCATCCCAATAAATTTAACAATTAAAAAAAAAAGAAAACTGATGATGTACAACTATGGAGACTGCTCTGGGCCCTCCCCCTTCTCTCTGTCTCTCTCTGTCTCTGTCAGAAACAATTAAAAAATAAATCTAAAAAAAGAAAAAACAATTGTATAGATTTTTACAGGACAATGGAGGAAATTTAATTATGAACCACATATTAGATTTAAGGAATTATTATTTATTTTTTTAGTTATGATAATTTTATTTGGATTATGTATAAAAATATTCTGTTTTATAAGATTTATACTGGAATGTTTGGTGGTGGAATGTCATGAAGTTTGCAATTGACTCAATGCTTAAGAATATGAAAGTAAAAAGTAACATATGCCAATGGGAATGTGATAAAAATGATGCTGTTGAAAGGAAAGATGATTTAGGAGGGAGTGGAGAAATTGGTAGAGAGATATCGTTGAATAGGCAAGAGGAGATGAGAGCTACAGCTTAAGAAGTAGAATCATGTTCATTTTCAAAAACAGATGGGAATCCAGAGGATACTAGTACAGATGCTGATAGGAGAGGAAATGTGGCAGTGGGATTTAGAATTTTAGTTCTCATTGCCTTGTTTTGTTCAAAAACTATGTAAGGTCAGCAGCTGAGTGTGAGGATGAAGGTTTCAGGAAAGGAGAAGTTGTGAAATAGTGGATGAGGACAGCGGTTCGGTGGTCCTAGGGCAGTGGCTCTCAAACTTCAGTGCCCAACAGAATCACCTGGAGACTTGTTGAAACACAGACTGAGCATCTCCCCAGAACTTCTGATTCACTAGGTCTGGGATGGGGCACTAGAAGTTGCATTTCTAACAAGCTCAGCAGCCGGTCTGGAGACATTTTGAAAACTGTGATTAGTGTGCAGTATTAGTGTCCCCTAGAGGTTTGTGGTCATGCATTTCAAGTGAGACTGGTCAGCATGGTCGAATGTTTTTCTCCAGGTATGTTCAGCTGCACACATATAGTTGCAAAAGAGGTGGAGGGTTGAATGAAACAGAGATTATCACCTAGATCATCATATACCTGGATCCTACTGTTGATAGGACTCAATTCAAACTGTGTCAGAAGCACCTTCTCTGACCATCTATCTATCTTCCTGCTCCTTACCATCTTCTACTTTCACAGTATTTCTTCTCACAGAACTTTTTACTATCTGGAATTGTATGTATATTTATTGTTACTTGCTTCTGAGTCTTTCCACAACACTTTATGCACAACAAAACAGGAAGAGTAATATTTTTGTAGTTCACTGTTATGTTCCTAGAACAGTGCCTGGATACCATAGGCACTCAATAAATATTTATCAATAAAAAACAGGGAAGGAAGGAAGGAAGAAGGGAGGGAAGGGAGGGAGGGAGGGAGAGGAGAGAGACTGGGAAAACAAATTAGCACACAAGAAACTAAACTATAGTATTAGTTTTGACTATTAAAAGAAAATATTTGTATAATTATAAATATACAAACACAGTTCACTGATATGTCTAAAATTAATATAAATACATTAGAATGATGGGAAGGGTAGGCTAGCTAGTTGCTTACTAGCCCATTTTCTTTTCCTGGTGACTATATTTCCCAAATTCTCTGTTTGGACCATGACTGTGTTATGGTCATTGGAACTTAAGCAGGAAAGATGTACACCACTTCCATGCATGGACATAAGCTCATGCAATTCTCTGTTCTCTCTCCCTCTCCCTGTTCCTCTCTCTTGTTCTCTCCTCATCAGTGGGTTGGGTGCAGAGAATCCAGTAGTGACCTCTGAGAGGCCCTATGGGACAGTGGAGACATAGAATGAATCTGGGTTCCAGAGCCACAGCTTTGAGGACAACAGTGTGAAAGCCCACTCCCAAGTGCTGGGCTTTGGGTAAGTTCAAAATAAACTTTTATTGTGTCAAGCCACTGAAATTCTAAGGTTATTTTTATTATGGCAAAAAGAGAAATGTCAAAAATTAACTCATTAGGGATTACTAGTGTATCAGTCAGGTCTAATCAAGAGAAAGAAATCACTCATTAGTTTGAACAAGAAAAATTAATGTAAATAATTATTAACTATAATAGGGAAAAGAGAATTCTAAAGAATACTATAGTGATGAGTGTCAGGAGTGGCTGGTGAGTTAGACAAAACAATCACCGGCCGCTGAGGTCAGTTGGCAAGAATGAAAAGACATGTCTGAGAAATTCCCTCACCTTGTATGGCCCCGCAGGATGGCTGGTTAGTCAACGACGGGTAAGATTCCTCAGGGAGAAACAACCTAAGACAGGCACAGTCGCATAGGGGCCATCACAATAATATATGGGGAGCATAAGAGATGAGGCACAGAGGCTCACCCCCCCCCCCCAACTCTTCTACAGGGATTTCTCTTCTCTTGCCCTTTCCTCTCAAGGAGTTATGGGAGGGTACTGGAATGTTTCTGCTTGGCTGGAGCACAACTAACTCCGGGGCCTTGGAGATAGGCAGAACTCCACTGACCTTCAAGACTTGGATTTGATATGGTTTATTATTCATCTTTAGTGTACCAGTAAGTTCTTCTCCCAAGAATGCTCTGACCATTTAGTCACCCAATTACTGCTGTTTTGCAATGAATTAAACAATTGCTCTGTAGACGTGATATCTCTGCTTAGTCCTGAGAAAAATAATCTCTGTTTTGTGTCAAGTTAACTTTTACTCTGTAGCCATGTAGCTGTGCACGTACTCCTTTACTATAAAAGAAGCTGTAGGGAAAGCTGGGATGGCTCAGCGGGTTAAGCGCGCTCGCTTTGAAGCCCCGGGGACCGAGGATCGAATCCCGGCCCCGGCCCCGGCCCATGCGGACCCACATGCTGAACTGGGGTGTGCCCCCAGTTCAGTTCTTGCCGATGCAGCCCCATGTCCACCTGTGGAGTGAAACATATGGAAAACTAATGTCGACTATGGAGGCTGCTCTGGGCCCTCCCCCTTCTCTCTGTCTCTCTCTGTCTCTGTTTCTCTCTGTCAAAAATCAATAAAATAAATCTTTAAAAAAATAAAAAATAAATAAATAAATAAAAGAAGCTGTAAAAATAAACTCGGGGCTGGAGTATGATTGCATGCTGACAGCCCTCCCAATCCCATGCCCTTTGGTTTTCTTTAATCCTCACGCCTCGCTCCGGGACTGTTCGACACTGACGGCAGGCTCCGTCAGATGAGGGAGAGAACCTGAACTCTGGAATAATTTTTTAGCTTACTAATTTTCTCTAAAGTGATACCCATTCTGCTATTTATTCCTCCTGCAGAGTGTTTGAAAGGATATTTCCATTTACAAAATATCTAGTTGGCTCTTTGTAATATGAGCATATAAATAATTCAAAGTAACATATACATTGATTAAAATAAAATTGACTCCAGGAAGGAACTGAGCTTCTATTCTGATCTGGTTGCAACATGGCCGAAAAAGGTGGAATGAAGAATGCTAGTTGGCACCTCTGGTGTCAGAATGTGGAGCTAAACTTGTACCTTTAGCCAGTGGCAACAAGGCCATGGAGTCGGTGCTCCATTTTCACTGGGGTGGTATCAGCAGGGTCCAAAAGGGAGCTGAACATTCACTGCACTTGGACCTGCATGCTATACCTAAACATGGTGAGTGCTTGCTAAAAAGGACAAAGGTAAAATAAGACTCAGAGTCTCACAACATAATACTCCAAATATCCAATAAACAACTTTAAAAAATCATCCATCATTTCAACCATCATGATAATCACCAACTTGAATGAGAAAAGACAATTATCAGGTGCCAACACCAAGATTACTCAGATGTTGGAATTATCTACAGAATTTTTAAAGCAGCCATTATAAAAAATGTTTGAATGGGCCCTTACGAACATTACATACTCATTAGTATAGCTGAAATTTAAAAGAAACTTTTCAAATATAAGTGAGGCTATAGAGCATCTGGAAGTCCTATCCAGTTATGGTGGGCATATAAAATGGTATAGCTAGTTTGAAGAAAGGTTTGGTAGTTTCTTTAAAAGTTAAACATATACCTAACATATGATCTAGGCATTCTACTTTAAGGTATTTATTTACTCAAGAGAAATGAAAGCATATACCCCTACAGAGACTTGTGCACAAATATTTATAACAGCTTTATTTGTAATAGCTAAAAATTGGAAACAACCTAAATGTCCATGAACAGATGAATGGATAAGCAAATAATGGTATTCCATGCAATAGAATGCTACACAGCAATAAATAGGGAACAAACTTGCCACCTTCAGAAATCTGGACAAATCTCAGTATAATTATTTATGTTGCGTGAAAGAAGCCACACACAAAAAGAGTACACAGTGTATGGCTCCATTTATAAAAGTTTGCGCAAATGCAAACTAAGCTAAAAAGAGAAAGCATATGTGTGGTTGCCTGGTGAGGAGGAAGGATAAAAGGGAGGGATTCGCAAGGGCCACCAGGAAAGCTTCCAGAGTGGTGGATATGTTAATTATCTTATTTGTGGAGATTGTTTTTCTAAAGCAGGATTTAACACTCTTAAATTTAGTTTGGTTTTTCTGTGCTTTAATCCCCTCCCCTCTGGTCAGCCTTGACAAATCTCAATGATTCTGTTTACTGCAAGACCTAGTGTTTGCCTCACTAATTTATAAGACAACTAGCCTTAATGACTTCCTAAGGCCAGAACTGGAAAACTCCCTAAAATTTTGGTAAGATTAACCCACCCCCTCTTCCCTCATGAATCAGTGCTGTTATTCAAAAGTTACAGAGAAGCCTGTTCCAGCTTCTTTTCCCTTTATTTTGCCTGTTTCTGTTTGTTCCCCCTTAAAGTGTCCTTTCAGTTTTCTGAATGTACATATATATATGTTATCAAACTGTACACTTTAAATACATGCTGTTTATGATTTCTCAGTTACACCTCAATAAACTGTTTAAAATAAAGGGGAAACTCAGAGTAGGCCTAGTGACTGAGGGTGACAATATGGCAAACTAAGCTTTTGGAGAATATAGGAATGTGTCTGCACTACCTATCTAAGATTGGAGATAGCGTGTTTAGGTAGACTTTCCTCAAACATGGTATGTAAGTGCGTGCCACAAATTAACCTGTTGCTAACTTTACAACTGAGTTCACAGAGATTGTGACCACCAAACAGTGGGCCTAACAGGCATTCAGGCTAGCTTTTCTGTTTTACCTTCCCACTCACTAGATTATCTTTGAGACTTGGTATCTTTGTACTAGGTACTGGATGCTTCGACATAATTTTATTTAAAATAACCACTATTCTCGTAGATGCTAAGTGTTTGTTTTTCTTTTCTAAATGAGAGGTTATGCACAAATTCTGTGTTAGTTTTCTGTTTTCCATTCATCTTAACTATTTAGAAAAATGTTACACATGGAAGATTTGAGATTAGATGAATTTAACTTTGGAGGGGCTGAGAAAATGACACACATTCTGTATAAGTCACTCAGGTTTTAGGTACTAACCCAAAGCTCTACCAGCTGCTGGGCAAGACCCAACAGTGAGGTGTGGATGAAAAAGGGACCACATACCAACCCTGACATGCTTAGATAGGTCAGCATGGCAGGCCCCACAAATTCAAATACCAAAATTAACCATTAACAAAGGTCAATGTTTACCTTGTGAGCCTCTCTATTGTCTTTGCATCTAAGGTAAACATACCCTTGGAATGTCAGAGTAAACTCTTTTTCCTCACCCCAGGACACCCACTGTATCAGAGCAGGAAACTAGAATTCCTCATTGTTATCTTCTTCCTTGATTTCCATATCTCTGTGCTGTAATATGTTATTAACTATCCTGTACCCACCAATATATTATAAAAGTATCTGTCTCTCCAATTTACTTTTTAATCTAATCCGAGATTTCTCCCACCTCCTTAATCTACCACTAATGAATTTCGTATAATCCTCCATCTTTGATATTTTTTTAAGGATTTATTTTATTAGTGGATTTATATTTGTTTGGTGGTCTGCTGCTTGGTCTGATCCACTACAGCTTTCTGCATCCAGGCAAAACCATTCCATCTGAGCAGTATGCTCAGCACATCGATGAGATGCACTGAAAACTGCAACACCTGCCCCCAGCAACGGTCAACAGAAAGGGCCCAGTTCTTCACAACAGTGCCCGACTGCATGTTGCACAACCAACGCTTCAAAAGTTGAATAAATTGGGCTACGAAGTTTTGTCTCATCCACCATATTCACCTGCTGCCTCCCCAACAGGCTACCACTTCAAGCGTCTTAACAACTTTTTTCAAAGAAAACACTTCCATGACCAGCAGAATGCAGAAAATACTTTCCAAGAGTTCCTTAAATCCCCAGGCACGGATTTTTATGCTACAGGAATACACACAATTATTTCTCTGCCCAAAATGTATTGACTGTAACGACTCCTAATTTTGATTAACAAAGATGTGTTTGAGCCTAGTTATGATTTAAAATTCACGGTCCAAAACCGCAATTATTTTTGCACTAGCCTAATATAAGATAAATTGCAAACCTGCCGTTTTCTGGAACATTTTCTCAATTCTTTGAGATTTTGCTTCCCAGCAATTGACATCAGTTTGGCTCAAATAAACTCTTAATAATCTTTCTCTTAGACTGGATTTATTTTTAGTCTACAGAGGAAAATAAAAAGGAGAAAGAGAAAGCAGAGCGGAGGTCAGAAGAGAGGGGAAGGGAGGGGAGGAGAGAGGAAGAAATTTGATCCGTATGTCTTTCACGTGTTAATTTTACTTAAGGGAGTAAATGGGGATTAACCCATTTCCTATTTACCCTGAGAATAGGTGCAGGAGGTGCTTGCTGCTGCAGTTACCCTGAGATAACTCATGGATTACAGTCCCAACCTTACCCCTAAAGTTTGACATGAAATATCTTGTTTTTATTATTATTTTTGCATTGCTCTAATATATCGATAGTCTTTTAAAACAAATGACATCACTCTATTTATAGCATTTTGTTTTTAGCAATAGTAGTTCCATTTACAAAAGATAGTAATTCTCAATACTGAAAAGTCAAATCCCAGAAGACAGCATTCCTACATGTGAAAAAAATTATTAAATACTGATCAACATATACATTTCTGTTACTTTAGGATTAGGGACAAGCTCTGTTTAGAAAAAACTGCAAGAACAATGTTTATATTTTATTTTCACATGGAAAACCAGTCAGATTTGCTTCAGCATCAAAGAGCATGTTTATATAAAATTAAATGAACCTGGAAGCGAGCTGCGCTTTTTTTTTTTTTCCAAAACAGAAAATGGGTTAAAAACGAAATGGGGGATTATTCTTGTATTATCAAAATTGTATAATTTGAAAGTGTTTTTAATGCTGTCATTTGAGCTTGTTACA
>PVKE010025714.1:0-22835 GCA_004027555.1 Craseonycteris thonglongyai | reverse complement strand
GGTGGGAGTGGGCACCAGATATATGGTGGTGGAGGGGACCTGATTCTGGGAGGTGGGCACATAATGCAATGCATGGGTGATGTGATATGGACTTGTACATCTGGAAACTACCTAATTGTTACCAACCAATATCACCCCATTAAATTTAACAATAAAATATAATAAAAAAAATTTACCCCCATTTCACTATGCTCATGCTCTGACAACTAATGTTCTTACTTGCCTCCACAATGATTCCATGTGATCGAACACAGACTCAACCATCTGTCTGTGTTTTCTTCCGTGTGCAACATTTGTTCTTCCCACTGATCTGACTGCTTCTTTTCTGTTTTCTGATTTAGCTGAATCAAAAATGTAGAGCAAGGTTTCCCAGTAATGTACTTGTTAGCCAAAAACAAGTCCCTTGGACTACAGAAATATAAAATTCACTCTAGCCAGTAATGTTTAAGAAAACTATTTTTGTTTGTATTGTTTTATTTATTTATTTTTTAGTATATTGCCTGGAAAGCACTGCAAAGTCTTTCTGACAGAAGCTTTGGAATCTGTTGGCAAAATCAAATGTAAATCTAAAATGCTTGGAAGAAATGAAGAGTTTTTCTTAGACATGGCCCAGAGGATCACTAGTGTTCTGTGTCAGTAAAGTTCCAACATTCCTTCTTGAGAAGTGCTGCTCAGTTCTTCCTATTGAAATGATTCACATTTCTCTTGAAGTACATTCTTTAGCTGTCCCCACAGTGAGGGTCTTTTGATGGTAAATTCTCTTGTTCAATTTTTTTTCTTCTTTTTCTTTTGTTTTAATTTTCTTTCATAGTATTTTTTATTCTCAATAGATTATTTTAATTATATATTATTCCATTATATTCTGGCTCCCACTACTGTTATTAATAAAGTAGCTGCTAATTTAATTATGTCTCCATTGTGGATAATTTATTTTTTCTTTCTAGTTGCTTTTAAAATCTTCTTGTCTTTTTTGCTCTACAGCTTTACTTTATGTATCTAGGTGTACATTTCTATTTAAATATACTGTTTGGAATATTACTGATAATATCTTTCATCAATTTTAGAATATTATTAGCAATTAATGCTTCATATATTGCTTTTTCTTATTTGAATGCCTCTTCTAGGAATTCCAATTAGCCCTTCTCACTCTATACTTTATGTCTCCAAGACTATCTTTACTGTTTTACACCTATTGGTCTCCCAGAGCTGCAATCTGAATTTTTTTTTTCAGTTCTACGATCCATTCATTTTTTCTACTCAGCTGTATCTAACCCGCTTTTTCTTTAGTTGAGTTTTAAATTTTGTATATTAAATTTTCATTTTTAGAATTTTTGTATAGTTAGTTTTCAAATTTTCCTGATCAGATCTTACTGTCTTTTTTCATTGCTCATATATTTCCATCTCTGCTATATTTCTAAAAACATATTAAATATAGCTATTTTGTGTTTTTATTGGATAATTCCAATATCTGAAGTCCGTCAGGATCTGGTTATCTGGTATACTGTTTACTCCTGTTTCTAGTGGTTTGTTTTCTTTTGTATTCATTACTTTAAAATTATTATTAAATAATACTAGAACATTACATGTAGCAGTTGAGGATTGCATAAGAGTATGCTCCACGATGGAGGGTTGGTTCTCTTCCAGGGACCTAGACCAAAACACACCAATTCCACATAAATAATAACATTTTATTAAAGTAGGTTTAGGCCCCAAACCTTGTGAAGGTGAGGTACTAGCCACAATTTTGTGGAGAAACATTTTTTCTAAAGATTTATTATCATTGTTTCTAACAGAGAGAGAGAGACAGAGAAAAAGGGGAGAGCCCAGAGTAGTCTCCATAGTTGCACATCATTCGTTTTTTATGTAGTTTTTTAAAGTTTGTTTTAATTATTATTGTTAAATTTATTGGGGTGACATTGGTTGGTAACAACTACATAGTTTCCAGTTGTACAACTCTACATTACATTGTCTATGTATTGCATTATGTGCTCACCACCCAGAATCAGCTCTCCCTCTATCACCATATATCTGGTGCATGTTCCCAACTTCTCCTCTCACCCCCTACCTCCCACTCTTCCACTCACATTCCCCTTTACCCTCAGGTAACTACCAAACTATTGATTGTGTCTATAAGTTTGTTTCTTTGTTATTTTTAGTTTTATAATTCACCTATAAGTGAGGTCATATGTTTCTTGATTCTTTCAGTCTGACTTATTTTGCTTAATAAGATGGTTTCAAGGTTCATCCATGTTGTCAGAATGACTGTATTTCATCTTATCTTATTGCTGAGTAGTATTCCATTGTGTAAATGTACCACAACTTCTTTATTCAGTCATCTATCAAAGGACACATTTGTTGTTTCCATGATTTGGATACAGTTAACAGTGATGTGATGAACAGCAGGGTACAGATATCTTTGTGGATTGAGGTTTTCAAGGTTTTTCTTGCAGGGGGCGGGGGGTAGATATCCAGAAGAGGGATTGCTGGGTCAAATGGCAATTCCATTTCCAATGTTCTTTTTTTTGACAAATCTCCATACTGCCTTCCATAGTGACTGTGCCAGTTTACTTTCCCACCAGCCCCTTCATCACCTGTTGCTCCTTGTATTGTTGATTATAGCCATTCTAACAGGTGTGAGGTGGTATCTCATTGTGGTTTTAATTTGTATTTCCCTAATAGCTAGTGATGTTGAGCATTTTTTTCTTATATCTGTTGGCCATTTCTGTGTCTTCATGAAAGAAGTGTCTGTTTAGGTCTTCTGCGCATATTTTAATTGGATTGCTTGGTTGTTGTTTTTTTGTTGTTGAGTTGTACAACTTCTTTGTATATTTTTTTATATTAGCTTCTTATCAGAGGCATTGTTTGCAAATATTTTCTCTCAATTGGTTGGTTACCACTTTGCTTTGTTGATGGTTTCCTTTGTAGTACAGAAGCTTTTTAGTTTGATAAAGTTCCATTTATTTATTTTTGGTTTTACTTCCCTTGCCATTAAGTTCAGGTTCATAAAGTCCTCCCAGAACCCCAGATCTATAAGTTTAGTACCAATGTTTTCTTCTATGTAATTTATTGTTTTGGGTCTTATTTGAAGGTCTTTAATCTATATTGAGGTAATTTTGGCATATGGTGACAGATCACAGTTCACATTCAGTCTTTTGCATGTGATTTTCCAATTTTTCCCAGCACCATTTACTGAAGAGGCTTTCTGTTCCCCACTGTATATTTTTTGCTCCTTTGCTGAAAATAATCTGCCCATATATTTGTGGGTTTATTTCTGGGTTTTCAATTCTGTTCCATTGGTCTGTGTATTTGTTTTTCTGCCAATATCAAGCTATTTTGATTATTGAGGCTTTGTATTACAGATTAAAGTCAGGCAGTGAGATGACCCCAGCTTTATCTTTTTTTCTTAGGATAGCTTTGGTGATTCAGGTCTTTTGTGGTTCCATACAAATTTGAGGATTTCTAAATTTATTTCTTGAAAGGATGTCTGTGGGATTTTGATGGAAATAGCATTGAATCTGCATATTGCTTTGGGTAATATGACCATTTTAACTATGGTTATTCTTCCAACCCATGAACATGAAATATCTTTCCATTTCTTTGTGTCTTCTTCAATTTCTTTAAAAAATGTCTGATAGTTTTCAGTTTATAAGTCCTTCACAATCTTTGTTAGATTTATTCCTAGGTATTTTATTTTTTTGTTTGCAATGACAAAGGGAATGGATTTTCTCATCTCTTTTTCTGAAGTTTCATTATTGGCATATAAAAACTCAGTTAAGTTTTGGACAGTAATTTTGTATCTTGCAACTTTACTGTATTTGTCTATTGTTTGTAATAGATTTTTTTAAAATTTATTTTATTGATTTTTGACAGAGAGAAACAGAGACAGAGAGAAACAGAGAGAAGGGGGAGGGCCCAGAGCAGTCACCATAGTTGACACTAGTTTTCCATATAGTTTCACTCCACAGGTGGGCACAGGGCTGCGCAGGGCAGGAACTGGGCCGGGAGCCCACCACATAGGTCCCAGCAAGAACTGAACTGGGGGCACACCCCAGTTCAACATGTGGGTCCTCATGGGCCAGGGCCGGGATTTGATTCTCAGTTCCTGGGGCTTCAAAACGAGAGCTTAACCTGCTAAGCCATCCCAGCTTACCCTGTAATAGATTTTTGATAGAGTCTTTAGAGTTTTCTATATAATGGATCATGTCATCTGCAAAAAGTGACAGTTTTACTTCTTCTCTCCCAATTCTAATACCTTTTATTCTTTTCTCTTGCCCAATTTCTCTGTATAGAACTTCCAGCACTACATTGAATAGCAGTGGTGACAAGGGGCATCCCTGTCTTGTTTCTGATTTTAAGAAAATAGGCTTCACCTTTTCCCCATTCAGTATAATATTTGCTGAGGGTTAGTCATATAAGGCCTTTATTATGTTGAGCTACTTTCCTTCAATTCCCATTTTATTCAGTGTTTTTTTTTTTTATCATAAATGGGCGTTGTATCTTGTCGAATGCTTTCTCTGCATCAATTGAGATAATCATGTGGTTTTTGTCCTTTATTCTGTTTATGTGCTGAATGACATTGATGGATTTGCATATGTTCAACCATCCTTGTGCCCCTGGGATGAATCCCACTTGATGATGATTAATCTTTTTAATGCACTGTTGTATTCTGTTTGCTAATATTTTGTTTAGTATTTTTGCATCAGTGTTCATCAGGAAAATTGGTCTGTAATATTTCTTTTTGATATTCTCCTTTTCATGTCTTGGTATTAAAGAAATGTTGGCTTCATAGAATAAGTTGGGCAGTATTGCCTACCCTTGAATTTTTTGGAGTAGTCTGAGATGGGTGGGCATTTGTTCTTTGAATGCTTAATAAAACTTGTAAAACAATCTGGTCCAGGAATTTTGTCTTTGGGCAGGTTTTAGATAGTTGTTTCAAGTTTTGTACTGTTGATTGGTCTATTTAGGTTATCCAGTTGTTCTTGGTTCAGTCTAGGTAAACTATGTTTATAGAAATTTGTCCATTTAATCTAAATTGTGAAATTTGGTGGTATAGATTCTTTCATAATAATTTATGATTATTTGTATTTCTGTAGTGTCAGTCATTATATCTCCCCTAGTGTTTCTGATTTTGAATATATATGATTTTTCTCTTTTTACTTTGGCAAGCCTAGTCAGTGGTATGTCAATTTTATTCATTGTTTTCAAAGAACCAACTCTTTGTTGCATTTATTTTATCTACTGTTTCTCTGCTCTCAATTTTATTAAGTTCATCTTTAATTTTTATTAGTTCTTTCTTTCTGCCGGCTTTGGGGTTCCTTTGTTGATCTTTTTCTAGTTCTTTAAGATGGAATGTTAGGATGTTTACTTGTAATTTCTCCTGTTTCTTGAGATAAGCCTGTAATGATATAAATTTCCATCTTATTACTGCTTTCGTTGTGCCCCAGAAATTTTTGGATGTCATTTTTTCATTGTCATTCATTTCTACAAATTTTCTAATCTCTTGTTTTATTTCTTCTTTGATCCAGTCAGTTTTTTAATAGCATGTTGTTCATTCTCCATGTATATGTGAATTTTTTTCTGCTTTCCTTTTACAGTTGATCTCTAGTCTCAAAGCTTTGTGGTCTGAGAACATGCTTGGTATGATTTGGATGTTCTTAAATTACCTGAGGTTAGATTTAAGTCCCAGGATATGGTCTATCCTTGAAAATATTCCATTTGCACTAAAATAAAATGTATAGCCCAGCATTGTAGGATGAAGTGTCCTATAAATGTTAATTACATCCAATTCCTATACTGTATCATTTAAGGCTGCTATTTTTTAATTTATTTTCTGCATGGACAATCTGTTGAATGTTGTCAAGGGGGTGTTTATGTCCCTCTTGTGTTTTTGTCAGATTCTCCTATTAGATCTGTTAGTAATCACTTCGCAAATTTTGGTACTTCCTGATTAGGAGCACATATATTGATGACTGTCATGTTTTCTTGATGTATTATCTTTTTTATCATTATGAAATGTCCATCTTTATCTCTTATTACTTTTTTTTTATCCTGATGTTTATTTCATTAAAAACCAGTGTGGTCACTTCTGCTTTTCTCTGAATGCTATTTGCTTGGAGTATTGTTTTCCATCCTTTCATTTTGAGCTTGTGTTTGTACTTTTGGCTGAGGTGTGTCTCTTGTAGGCAGCATAAGGTTGGTTTTTTAAAAAAATCCAATCTGCTATTCTGTGCCTCTCTATTGGTGAATTCAGTCCATTTACATTTAAGGTGATGATTGTTATATGAGGATTTTCTGTATTCATTTATTACTTTTAAAAAAAATTTCTTTTTTGTTCCAACTATTCTCAATTTATTTTGATTCCCTTATATTGGACAAATAGCCTCCTTCAGTATTTCTTGGAATGCCAGCCTTGTGCTGGAGAATTTCCTCAGCTTCTGTATATTTGAAAGATCTTTATTCCTCTTTCATATCTAAAGGTTAATTTTGCTGGATAGTTAATTCTTGGCTGAAAATTTCTCTCATTTAAAATTTTGAAGATTGGGCTCCACTTTCTCCTGGTTTGTAGAGTGTCTGCTAAAAAGTCTGATGACAACCTGATAGGTTTTCCTTTGAAAATTATATATGTATTTCCCCTGGCAGTCTTGAGGATTCTTTGTCTTTGTCTTTTGTCATCTTCAGAACAACATGCCTTGGAGAAGATATGCTAGGGTATAGGTAGTTAGGGTTCCTGTTTTCCTCTTGAATTTGGGATTCCAGTTTTTTCCATAAGTTAGGAAAATTCTCATCTACTATATCCTTTAAAAGGCTCTGAGATGATTCCAACTCCATTCTGATACCTCTACTATTCTAATATTGCTCTTTCTAATGAAGTCAGATACTTCTTGTATAGCTCTTTCATTTCTCTTGACTCTCTTATCACTTCTTCCATCTGTGAAATTTCCATTTTTCTATTTTTGATGTCACTAATTCTTTCCCCCAGCTGACCAGCCCCGTTTCCTCTGCTGGTTAGTTATTTTCTCAGGTTTCCTATTAGACCTTTCATTTCAAGGAGTTCCTTTTGGTTCTGCTCTAACAACTCAATTTTGTTGGTAAAGTATTCACTTTGATCAGAAAATTTCTTGTTGAGGTTGTTTAACTGTGTCTGGGTACTTTGCCAGAATTTACTGTGCTCTCTGAGTGCTTTAAGAATTACAGCCATGAATTTTGTTTCACTTAGACTATTTGTTTCCAAGTCTGTAAATTCCTTTTCTATACATTGCCCACATTCTTTTGGAGTAGCTTTGGATTCTGAGGTGTTTATTGTATTTGATGTGTTTAATTTTTTTTTTTTGCCTTAGGTATGAGTATGTTTTCTCTCTGGGGGCTTTCCTAGAAGATGGCCTTCTCTCTCTCTCTTTTTTTTTGTCCCAACTATCTTAGTCTTGATGCTCCCCATCTTTGGGAGAGTGAGCTGGGCTGTGGTGTGGCTGGCCTGGTATGTGTTTGCTGTGTAACAGGTAGCAGTAAGGGTTTAGTTTAGTGGGGGACAAGTTTTGGAAGAGGGTTGGGGAAGCAGTCAGTGTCTGTATCCTGGGGTTGCAGTCCAGGTTACTGGCTTAGCTGATAGAAGGCAGAGCAATCAGAGTGGGTTTAGGGGTTGGGGAGTGTGCGGTAGGAGATGGGGTGGGCCTGAGACACAATAGCAAATTCCTCTGTCAGCACGGGGGCTGGTGGGTCAGTATGTGCACTGTCTCAACCCTATTCTCTGGGCGCATTCTGTTTTCTCAGATCTGGGTTTAGAATCAGTCATACCCGGAGAAAGTTTTTGTTTGGGTCTGTGTTACTAGGCTTCAAGTGCTGGCCCAGCTGGTATAGAGCCATGAGTAGGGGGGCTGGTGCATGGGTCAGCCCTGCCCTTTCCTTTCCAGCCCCTTCCAGAAGGGCTCTCTGCCTTTTTGGCTGTGTTCCTAGCTTCACTGTCACCCAGACACCATCCACTCTTTTGAGTCCGCATTTCTGGGCTTCAGGTGCTGGCCCGCTGGCCGGGTATCGGGCGCACAGGCACAGCTGAGATAAGGACACAAATCTAGCCATGGGCAGGGCAGCCAGTCCGTCAAATCAGAGGCAGATGGCTCAGTCTTTTTCCTCTGCTCTTTTTGGGCTGCTCTTTCACTTTAAGAGCCTGTGGATTGGGAAATAGCTCCCTAAGAGTCAATTTATATTCAGCTCAGCTGTGCTACTTCTGTAAGCCAGTGACTAGGCTAGGCATGCTAAGCTGCGGCTGGTGGGCATAGCTCAGTCTTTCTCTGCTTGGGCTGCACGTTCACTTTAAGATCCCATATCCTGGAAAGCAGCTCCCTAAGAGCCGATTCTATTTAGCTCAGCTGTGCTGCTTCTGTAGGCTAGCAACTTGGAGTGCCGAGCTGTGGCTGGTGAGCTGTTGCCCTATTCTATTACTGCCCCAGGAAGTTTAGCTGCCCCTGCTCTGTGGTCCCTATTCCATCTCAGGTGCAGTGATCTGAATGGGGCACAGTGTGCCACCACTTGGGTTCAAATTTTAAGTTGTGCACAGTCTTATGGGGCTTCCATTCTCCTCGGGTCTTGGCTTCCAGCCCACCCAGGATCTAGTTTCACTTTGACCGTAGTCCCCCAATTCCTTCTTTTCTACCAGTCCTGGGTCATGTTTCTTGTTCCTGTCTCCATACTGCTTCTTTCCCTTTTCTCCTGTTCACCCCCTTTTCTCTAACTTTCAAGTGTTGCCTTGCATTGCATGACTCTCTCAGCTGAGGCTGTTTCTCAGGGTTTCCCTTGTGGAGTTCCCTTTGTTCAAATCTCTATTTCCAAGTAGGTTTTGGGTTTCTCCTCTCATGCCTCCATCTTAGGATCTCTCTCTACATAGTTTTTATTACACAGGTAGGCATGGGGTTGCTCAGGACAGAAACCAGCTGGGGAACTCCCACATGTGAAGCACGCCTGGGGTGGAAGCCAAACCAGGGGTCTCCCACATAGGAGGCTCACCCCGGTGAGAACTGAACTGGGGGCACACCCCAGTTCAGCATATAGGTGTGCACGAGTTGGGGCTGGGATATGACCCTCAGACTCCAGGGCTGCAAGATGAGCACTCAATCTGTTGAGCTATCTGGCATGCCCCCATTTATTTGTCTGTCTATCTATCTATCTATCTATCTATCTATCTATCTATCTATCATCTATTTATCTATCTATTTTCTAGTCTATCTGTCTATCTATCTATCATCTATCTATTTAACTTCTACCCAGAACCAATTCTAAGACTGGTCATCTATTTTGCTATTATCAGGGTCAAAATACTTTTTTCTTTTCTTTTTCTTTCTTTCTTTTTTTTTTAAGATTTATTTTGTTTGTGAGAAGGTGAGAGACAAAGAGAAGGTGGAAGGGCCCAGAGCACTCTCCATAGTTGTACATTGTTATTTGTGACATAGTTTCATTCCACACAGGTGGACATGGGGCCATGCAGGGCACGAACTGAACTGAGGGCCTCCTGCATGGGAGGTTGGAACCTTCACTGCCTTCTGGCAGTTACCAGTTGTGTTACAGTTCAGCACATGGGCCTGAATGGGCCAGAGCCAGGATTCAAGCCCTAAACCTTGCAGTTGCAGGGCAAATGTTCAACCTGTTGAGCTATCTTGGCATTCCCTCAAGTTTTCCTTTTTCTATTTTACTTCCCCTCCAAGATTATATGCCTTCCAGGGTTCTATTTTTACATAGTATGATCTCTGGTATACAAAATTGCTAGCCACCAATGCTAAGGAAGCAACAATATGAGTTGAATGGGACATCTCATCATAATAAGCAAGGATGTGCTTGCTCCATCTTTTACAGTAACGTTCTTTCTCTGGGCAAGAAGCCTGCATTGAGACCCTCCTGGATGCCACACAATACATAGAGCTTAGCAACAACCTCATGAATTCTCTGCCACTGCAGACAAGCATGGGGGCAGGATCTGATAGTTGCTAGCTCAAGAAGCCTGGCTCTGACTAAATAAATTGAATGAAAATTCTTTATTCATCACACTGGTAGTTTTAGTCAATACATTGATTAGTATAGAGCCATATGATAAATAAATGACTTGCATTCAGTTTTTTACAAAAAAAAATTTAAAGTGGGACAAAATTGACATTTATCTTAAAACAACAGGACAGTTGGGAAATATAAAAAAAGAAGGAACGTACTGTTCTGTTTTAAATGGTACGAATGGTCAGCTTACATGTTTACTAATACAAAAGCTCTCCAAACTGGTTCTTTTGAATTCTTATGGAGGCTTCATTGTGTATGTATCATTGATTAAGTCATTGGCCTTTGGTGATTAATTTAACTTCCAGCCCATCTTCCCTCTTCAAAGGTTGAGGGATGAGGCTGAAAATTCCAATCCTCTAATCACTTGGTTTGTTCCAGCCCCCAACCTGTGGTTATCTAGGAGCTTTCCAAAAATCTTATTAACATAAACTTACGTGTAATTGAAAAGGATTTGTTATGAATAACAAATACACCTTTATCTCTCTTATCACTTAGAAAATTACAAGGGCTCAGAATTTTGTGCCAGGAAGATATTTTAATTGGGGGGAGAATAAAGTGAGAATGAAAGGGAAAGAAAACCAATGAAGAGTGTGTTCATACATGGGTTACTACTATAGACAATGGAGGATTCACTTTGTTGAGGAACCTCTGCAGAATCCTGTAGAATTGTAGAAATTTTCTTCAGAATTGTTCCTCTAAACTCTGTTATTTTCCTTGATTAATACATTTAGTCCTAGGTTAATCAATATTGTACTGTTTTAATCTAGTGGTATAGTACGTTTTGATTTCTAGTAGAATAAATTTCCTTCCCTGTTGTTATTCTTTTTGAAACCTAATAATATTTATATATTTTTATGTAATTCCTAGAATAAGCTAAGGGGATTTGGATCAGAATTTCTTTGCTTTATAATATTGAGTTTTCATATTCAGGAACATGTCTCTACTTAGTTCGGTGTTTTATGTATTTGTAAGGGTTCTATTTATTATGCATGGGTTTTGTATGTTTCTTGTTTTATTTACTCATCATTTTATAGTTCCTATTGCTACTGTGAATGGGAGCTTAAATTTATAATATTTTTAAAACATGTTAGTAATAGTGTGTAAGAAACCTATTTGTCTTTGCAGAATGGTTATGTATCCAGCCACCTTACTAATTGGTTATTGAAAGGGAATATTCTACCCCTTCACAGCCTCCCCTTCTCAAACTCTCTTTTTAGCAGTAGGAGACCAGCTGGCTGCTTCTACTCTCATCCCTTATTTCTGGAGGTCAAAGACAAAGCTATGTTTCTGGCTGTTTTAAGTGGATTTTACTTACCCTTTGGGATTTTGTAATCTAATTTCCACTACTGCCACTACACACTGCTACCCCTGGGGTATACTTGTCCACTTTCAACATTCTGGTTCACATATAGCTAGGATTTTTAAGTGTAGAGTTTTTGCCACAGCATTGTTTACTTACTCTTAAAAATCATTAGCATGAATATATTTTAAAATTCATAGTTTTCAGGGAAGCCAGGATAGCTTAGGGGGTTAAGCGCTTGCTTTGCAGCCCCAGGAACAAAGGTTCAAATCCCGTCCTTGGCCCATGTAGACCCATATGCTGAACTGAGATGTGCTTCCCATGTGGGAGGCCCCCAGTTTGGTTCTTGCCCCACGGTTTGCCCCCTCGCTTGAGGGGGTGTGCCTCCCATGTGGGAGGCCCCCAGCCCAGTTCCTGCCCTGTGTGACCCCCACCCACCTGTGTGGAATGAAACCATGTTGAAAACTGATGACGTACAACTATGGAGACTGCTCTGGGCCCTCCCCCTTCTCTCTTTGTCAATGAACAATAAAATAAATCTTTAAAAAAATTCATAGTTTTCTAAATGTTTTCTCATCCATAAATAAATAATTTATATAAATTAAGAAATAAAATAAAGAAATAAAATTTAAATTTTGTATACAAACAAAAATTAAAAATATATTCTACTACTGTGATTGAAAAGAAAACAGGAAGGAAAGGGACAGCTCCTTCCACAGGGAAGGAGCGGGTCTCTGCCAGGAGGCCATGATGTATATGATTATCTTTAACATGGTGTGCCTATCTACCAGTAAACTATGGCTCCAAAAAATCAGATTTTGACTGATTTGGAGAACAAGTCCTCATCTCAACAGTAACTGTGAGCCCAGAAGTACTCAAGTGTTTCCTATCAAGATTCACAGTGCTCTCATCTTAACCTTAAGCACAATTTTATCTTCTCTATGTTCTTAGGTAAAAACACGAGAAGAGAGAGAATATGCATAATGCTTGCATTTTGCAAAATGTTACTATACTCATATCTGTAGTTGAGATTACTGCTGTGATATAGATAATTCAGAGGTTAAAGGAATGTAAAATCTTGGCTACAATAAAAAACTTATTGCACTATGTATTTTTTAAGATTTGTTTTATTGTTTTTGACAGAGACAGAAACAGAGAGAGAGAGACGAGGGAGGGAGAAGCAAAGCATTCTCCATAGTTGTACATCATCAGTTTTTGTCATAGTTTTATTTTACACAAGTGGGTGGAAGCCACAGAGGGCAGGAACTGGGCCAAGGCCTCCTGTGTGGGAGGCACTCTCCCATGAGCTGGGGGCTCAACTGGTAGCCCCCAACATGGGAATCTTGCCCTGGTGAGAACTGAACTGGGGGCCACACCCCAGTTCAGCATATGGTTCTGCATAAACTGGGGCCAGGATTTGATCCTCAGAACCCGGGGATGCAAAGTGAGCACTTAACTCACTGAGCTATCCAGCATCCCCATATTTAAATATTTTAAATTAGGTTAAAATGTTCAACATTAAATTAAACATATTTGCATTCTGTTTAAATTCTCTGATAGATTCAAATAGATGTTCTTCTGTCAATTGAGTTTCTTTTGCTAATAAATACACTGCATCTAAAACCACAGTTAATTTGCTGTTTCCTCTAAAATAATAAGCATGGGGGAAGCTGGGATAGCTCAGCAGGTTAAGCCCTCACTTTGCAGCCCCAGAGACTGAGGATTGCATCCTGGGCCCGGCCCATGTGGACCCATATGCTGAACTTGGGTGTGCCCCCAATTCAGTTCTTGGCAGGGCCTATGTGGGAGGCTCCTGGCCCAGTTCCTGCCCTGCACAGCCCCCCCACCCATCTGTGGAGTGAAAGTATATGGAAAACTAATGCTGTCAACTATGGAGACTGCTCTGGGCCTTCCTCCTTCACTCTGTCTCTCTGTCTGTCTCTCTCTGTCAAAAAACAATAAAAATAAATCTTTAAAAGGATATGCATGTACTTTAATGAAATTTCTAGAAAATTACATTTTGGTACTATACATGGCTAATGATTAATTATTGTTGTATTAGTGAATCTCAATAGAAGAGAGAATAAATATATCTAAACGAACATGCCTCTAGTTTTACTATAAGTTATCTAAAACTGAACTGTATTATCTTTCTTCAGTTTTTAAAAAATGTATCTTGAAAGACTTTACATTTCCCCTGGTTTTATCTCCTGTTTTTATCAACTGGAATATATTTTATAATAGCATTAAGTTATTTGTGTCATTTTTTAAAATTAAATTTTTGGGGGTGACGTTGGTTGGTAACAATTGCATAGTTTCCAGGTGTACAATTCTACATTACATTGTCTAAGCATTAATTATGTGCTCACCAACCAGAATCAGTTCTCTTTTTGTCACCATATATTTGATGCCCCCTCCCTACTTCCACCCCCCCACTCCCCAACACCTACCCCCCATACTCTCAGTTAACCACTAAACTATTGACCGTGTCCATGAGTTTTTGTTTCTTTCCTACTTTCAGTTTTATAGTCCACCTATGACTGAGGTCATATGTTTCTTGATTCTTTAAGACTGATTTATCTTGCTTAATAAGATGGTTTCAAGGTCCGTCCATGTTGTCACATATTGCTGTAATTCATCTTTTCTTATTGCTGAGTAGTATTCTATTGTGTAAATGTACCACAAGTTCTTTATCCAGTCATCTTTCAAAGAACACTTTGGTTTTTTTCCATGACTTGGCCTTTGTGAACAGTACTGCGATGAACATTGGGGTACATATATCTTTGCAAATTAAGGTTTTCAGGTTTTTGGGGGTAGATACTCAGGAGGGGATAGCTGGGTCATATGGCAATTCCATTCCTAGTTTTTTGAACAATCTCTGTACTGCCTTCCATAGTGGTTGTACCAATTTACATCCCTACCAGCAGTGTATGAGGGTACCTATTTGTCCACAGCCTTTCCAGCACTTGTTATTCCTTGTCTTGTTAATTAACACGTGTGAGGTGGTATCTCATTGTGGTTTTAATTTGCATTTCCCTAATTGCTAGTGATGTTGGCAATTTTTTCATGTATCTGTTGGCTGTTTGTATGTCTTCATGGGAGAAGTATCTGTTTAGATCTTCTGCCCTTTTTTTAATTGGATCATTTGTTTTGTTGTTGTTGAGTTGTATCAGTTCTTCATATATTTTAGGTATTAGCAACTTATCAGAGGCATTATTTGCAAATATTTTCTCCCAACTATTGGTTTCCTTTTTACTTGCTAATGGTTTCCTTTGCAGTGCAGAAGCTTTTTAGTTTGATGCAGACACATTCATTTATTTTTGCTTTTGCTTCCCTTGCATTTGGGGTCAAGTTTATAAAAGTACTCTTTGAGCCCAAGGTCTATAAGTTTAGTACCAATGCTTTCTTCTAAACTGCACTTTATTATTTTGGGTCTTATGTGGAGGTTCTTAATACACTTTGAGTTAATTTGGTATCTGGTGACAGTTCACAGTCCAGATTCATTTTTTTGCATGTGATTTTCCAATTATCCCAGCACCCTTTACTGAAGAGGTTTTCTTTTTTCTGTTGTATATTTTTTGCTCCTTTGTCAAAGATTATCAGTCCATATATTTGAGGTTTTATTTCTGTATTTTAATTCTGTTCCATGGGTCTGTATGTCTGTTTCTCTGCCACTACCAAGCTGTTTTGATTATTGACGCTTTGTAGTATAGACTGAAGTCAGGGAGTGTGGTGCCTCCAGCCTTATTCTTTTTTTCAGAGGATTGCTTTGGTGATTCAGGGTCTTTTGTGGTTCCATATAAATCTGATAATTTGTTTTATCTATTTCTCAAAATAATGTCTGTGAGACTTTGATGGGAATTGCATTAAATCTGTGTATTGCTTTGGGTAATATGGCTGCAAGATTTCTATTAAGAAATCAACTGAAAGTCTTATGGGAACTCTCTTGTAGGAAACTTACTGCTTTTCTCTTTCTACTTTTAGAATTCTCTCTTTGTCTTTAACCTTTGCCAATTTAATTATGATATGTCTTGGTGTGGGCCTATTTGGGTTCATCTTGTTTGGGACTTCCTGTGCTTTCTTGGTTTGTATGTTTATTTTCTTGGCCAGGTTAGGAAAGGTTTTCACTCATGCTTTCAAGAATATTCTCAATCCTTTGCTTTCTCTCTTTTTCTTATGGTACTCCTATGATGTGAATATGGTTATGCTTGATGTTGTCCTAAGGTCTCCTAAACTACCTTTATTTTTTGGGATTTTTGTTTTGTTTTGTTTTTCCTATTCTGTTTGGGTGTTTTCTGCTACCTTTTCTCCCAAATTGCTGATTCGATCCTTTGGTTCACCTAGTCTGTTGGTGATTCTTTCTAGTGCATTCTTCATTTCACTTATTGTATTCTTCACTTCTGACTGGTTCTTTCTTATCATTCCTATGTACTCCTTTATGATTGCTATCTCTTTATTCAAGTTTTCACTGTATTTTCCTAGTGTCCTAATAAGCATTGTTTTGAACTCTGTATCTGGTAGGTTGCTAGCCTACATTTCATTTAGTTCTTTTTCTGGAGTTTTCTCCTCTTCTTTCACTTGGGATGTGTTTCTTTGTTTCCTTGTTTTGAGTGTCTCTGTGTTTATTTCTATATATTAGGTAGCTCTGTTATATCTCAGTCTCGGCTGAGTGGCCTTATGTTGTAGATGTCCTGTGAGGCCCCATATCTCTGATTACCTGTTCCTGGTGCTCTCAGAATGTCCTTGTGTGTGCTGTGTGTTCTCTTCTGTTATAGTGGAGTCTTGATTGCTATTGGCACATCAGTGGGTGAGATTGACCCTCAGACTGACTGGCTATAGGATTTGACCAAATCTACGACTATGGTCTGCTGTTAGGGGGTGGCTTACACCCCAGGGGGCTATAGGGCCTGTCGATATCACCCTTTAGGAATGCCACTTGTGGGGCAAATTGGGTGGTGCTCTGCTGTGGCCTGAAGCCAGTTTCCAAATATGTTGATTCTGGGACCTTTTAGGAGGCGTTCTAGTACTGGTCTTGGTCAGCCACTGCTTTTGACCTGCCAGGGACTACCTGGTAAGAGCTACAAATTTATCTACAGTCAGTCACTGTCTGTGCTGTACCTGGCAGCATATAAGAAAGGCCACATTGTCGACTGAAGTTGACTGCCACTAGCACTGGGTTTGGGGTAGCTCCACAAGAGGATTGTTGCCACTTGCCAATTTCCATAGGGTTCAGCCACTGAGAAAACCTCCTGCAGTACAAAGTTGGGTGTGATGGTGTCTCAGTAAGTCAGCAGGGTGGAGTAAGCAGAGCTCACCAGACCATTCAGATTCAGATTTGCAACTGTGGGCATGGAGGAGGTTCTCAACACAGGAAATATGGTGCCTACCTGCATGGGAGGAAGACCCCCACACAGGGAAAATGTCAACTGTTCCTCCAGTCCTCACTGCAAAGTTACACAACTCAGTCTCACCCTGTATGTCTTTGATGCACCCTGAATCACTGTCCCTCCTTTGGAGCCCACAGTGACTGGCTGCATAGGCCCTTTACGAGGTCTTCTGGTATTCCTGCAGCATTTAGTCTCACACAGGTAGTCTGAATCTCCACTGTTTTTTAAAATCAGATGTTGTGGGGGCTCCTTTGGCCAGCACCAGTACTCTGGGTTAGGGAGCCTGGTGTGGAGCTGGGGTCCTGTGCTTCTCCAATGTGAACCTTTGTGTCTAAGATACTCTCCCAGTTTTCAATAGTAACACGTGGGTGTGGGGGCAGACTCTTTTGTATCCCCACCTCTTTTACCAGTCTCAATATGGCTTCTTCTTTATATTCTTAGTTATACAACTTCTGTTCAGCTAGAGTTCAGAGGGTTCTCCAGGTTGAATGCTCTATTATATATTAATAATTTAGTTGTAATTTTTATGTGTTCATGAGATGAGGCAAGCACAGTTTTTATCTACGCCACCATCTTGTACCTCCTTTTAAGACTTGTTTTTCTCATATAATTATCTATTTTCTTCATTCCCTACATAGTTTTTTTGTTTTTAGTTGTATTTTTTTAAACCACATGGTACTGTAAGCCATATTCAGTTACTCTTGAAATGATGCAAGACATAAATAAACAGAAAAATGTTTATTAAGCATCCACCTTGCATCAGACATTTTATCAGGCATCAAGATTATAAAGATAAACGATTATAGCCAGGTAAGAGAGGCAAATATTTTTTTAAAATTATTATCACATTGCTATGGCCCAAATGTTAATATCTACTCAAAACTCATATGTTGATATATTAATTCCCAATATGATAAAATTAGATGGTGGATCTTTGGGAATGGTTAGATCATGAGGGTGGCGTGCTCTTGAATGGAATTAGTGTCCTTGTAAAAAGAACCCCATACAGCTCTTTACCCCTTCTGTCATATGAAGTCACAATGAGCAGACAGATGTTTATGAACCAGAGAGTGGGTCTTCACCAGACACTGAATTTGCCAGTGTCTTAATCTTAGACCTACCAGTCTCCAGAACTGTGAGAAATCAATTTCTATTGTTTATAAGGCACCCAATCAGTGGTATTCTGTTAAAGTAGCCCAAACTAAGACAGGAATGGTGTGGTAAGTAGAAAAGTTGAGTTTTATAGAAGAGTAATACACTCAAGCTAGCTCTTGATCAATAAGAGATAGTTTGTCAAGTGGTGCTGAAGAGTGAGGATTGTGGTGAGGAAGCAATTGCACATTCAGTTATTGAACCTTTAGAGAAAAGCAGTGTGGTCAGTCTCTTTGGACTATTAGATGTGATAGAATTATTTGTGATGGCAGAATCCTGAGTGAATAATTTCCATAAAGGTCTAGGGGTGAAGGTGAGTATCTCTTCAAGGCCAGGCACTACCTTTTCTTTGTCCATATATTTTCTATAGAAGTTTATGTAAAGGAGGACAAAAAGACTACAAACAGCATTGCATTTTTTACAAAGTAAATAAGTCCAGGGTTTGCTTTATCTACACATATATTAATATAAAGCAAATAAACCCACAAGAAAACCTTAGCTTTCTCCCAGAGTTAGAAATTCATACCTAAATGTCTGCAACATTTATCATTGTGGTTAATTTAATACAACGTACAAGAGAGATGGTAGGTTAGTGAAAATTTAGATCAGCTTGAATGTGTATGCTAAGACAGCTCTAGTTCTTATTCTTTGACTTTATCTCTGGTCTTTGATGTTCCCTGATTTGGCTAAGGTATTGTTATTTAAGTTACATTATTTTCTGTTTACTATTGTATAATCAGACAATGAACCTATATAGGCTTGAATGCCACATTGTCCATATGCCATGACTGTGTTAGTGGGCAGACAGAGAACTGAAGCACGACCTATGTACTCATATGGGTTATTTTCATGACCGATTGAAGAGCATGCAGTTAGATTGACTATGTAGCCAGTCATACCATATAATGTCCAAAAGTTATTTGGTACGTCTGGATTTAACCCACAAAGATAAAAATGCCACCAAGGTGAACCTTTTTCTAAAAATATTTTAATAGGTTCTCCATTTAACTATTCTCACTTCTGTCCTTGTTATTCTATTGCTTGAACAGTAAATTGAAGTCCTCACAATTACCACTGAATTCACACCCCATGACCCTGGATGCACCTGAGAACCAATAACATATGAGGCCTGACAATTAAGTTCACAAACTTTTTATCATGTACTTATGTTGGCAGCACCATACAAACAACTTGGTAAGGTTTATAACCTTGGTATATCAGTGTCATACAACTCTGTTTATGTTGACATATGGCAGTGTCATGCTGGGTGGCATTTATTATTGTTTATGCATGTTTTTGTATGCTGTTGTGGAGATGTTGGAGCTTGAATTAGAGCAATGAACAAACATTAAATTTCTTGCTAAACTTGGCAAGAGGGGAAGTGAAATCAGGGACATGTTAGTCTAAGTTGATGGGGATAACGCCATGAAGAAAACGGCAGTGTACAAAGAGATCAAATGTTTTTCTGAGGAGAAAGTGTCACTGATGAAGAGAGATCAAGGTGACCATTAGTAAGCAGAACTGATGAAAACATTTGAAAAATTTGTCAAACTGTGTGTCAGAATTATTAGCTGACTATGAGAAGCATAGCAGACCAAGTCAACATCAATAGAGCAACAGTTAGGAAAATCTTAACTGCAAATCTGGAGATGATAAAGGTGTGTACAAAAATGGTTCTGAAGGAGTTCACCAATGAAGAAAAGCAAAGGAGAGTCAAATACTGCCAAGATCTTTAGGAGAGGCGAGATGATGTTTTGGACCACGTTATCACTGGTGATGAAACATGGGTGAACCAATACAACCCTGAAACAAAGTGTCAAAGTCCACAATGAAAGTCAGCTAACTCTCCACAACCAAAAATGTTCCATCAGTCCAAATCAAGAGTCAAGGGAAAGCTGGGATTGCTCAGCAGGCTAAGTGCTTGCTTTGCAACCACAGAGCCCGGGGATCAAATTCCGGGCCCAGCCCATGCGGACCCATATGCTGAACTGGAGTGTACCCCCAGTTCAGTTCTTGCTGGAGCCTATGCGGGAGGCTCCTGGCCTAGTTCCTGCCCTGTGCAGCCCGTGCCCATCTGTGGAGTGAAACTATATGGAAAACTGATATTGTCAACTATGGAGATGGCTCTGGGCCCTCCCCATTCTCTCTATCTCTCTCTGTCAAAAAAAAAAATAATAAAATATATAAAAATAAATAAAAATAAATCTCTAAGAGTCAAAAGGATGTTTCTTGCCTTTTTTGATATCAGAGGGATTGTTCATTATAAATATGTACCAACTAGACAGTCAACCAAGTTGAATATTTAGAAGTGCTGAAAAGACTACATGAAAAAGTGAGACAAAAACTATCTGAATTTTTCATCAACAAATCATGGCTCTTGCATCAAGACAATGTACAAGCTCACAAGGTACTGTTTATGAGAGAGTTTTTAGCTAGTAAAGAAATCACTATATTGTAACACCCTCCCTAGTCACCTGATCTGGCCCCCAATGACTTTTTTCTTTACCCAAAGATAAAGGAAATATTGAAAAGTAAACATTTTGATGACATTTAGGACATCAAAGGTAATATGATGGCTCTGATGGCTATTCCAGAAAATGTATTCCAAAATTGCTTTGAAGGGTGGACTGGGAACTGATGTTAGTGCATAGCTTCCCAAAGGGAGTACTTTGAAGGTGACTATAGTAATATTCAACAATGAGGTATGTAGAACTTTTTCTAGGATGACTTTGTGAACTTAAGTGTCAGAACTTGTAAGCGCATGGTAGCAAATTCAAGAACTCAATTTTTAGACCTTGTATGTTGGAATCTGTGCTAAGGCTTGGGGAAACAGATTAATAAAACATAATTTCTGTTCTCAAGAAACTTGTGGCTTACTATGGGTTATAATTGCCAGTGGGCTAACTATAATATTGAATCATGTACATGTTATCATCAGCACACAGAGAACGTAGGATATATTTCTGCCTTTGACAATCAAGGAGCACAGAGGAGAGAGAATAGCTGGAAATTCTCTGTTCCATCTATTCAATTTTTCTGTATACTGAAAACTACTCTAAGAAATAAAGTCTACTAATTTAAAAAAACACAAATAAGATCAGGGAAGACTTTGCAGAGGGCTTTATGCTGAGTCTTGAAATCTGTTGCAGGAGAGGACATCTGAGGAAATGAGAGGAATGAAGTCTGGAAGGATAGGTTGTGTCCAGATATATTTTTGGTGTTGTCTGATATGTCATCTTTTTTTATTGTAATGTAATTTTCTAATCCTTGTGGAAATATTACTTATAGAAATAATTTATTTAATATTTTATTAACATATTTTTGTTATTTCAATTTAAAAACTAAATTGTATTATGAAGTATCTGTTAAAAATTAAAAATAGTTTATGAAAATATTTATAATGTATGTGACAAGGGATTCATGTTCTTAATTTTCAAGGAACCCTAACAAATAAGCAGTAGACAGAAAATACATGTACTTGAGCAGTTAATTCAGAAAAGAAATAAATACAGCTAACTAATACATGAATTGTTCAACCTCGCAAGAAAGTAAAGAAATTCAACTTAACGGAGATACTGTTTTCACTTTCCAAATTGGCAAAAAAAAAAAAAAATATATATATATCTATATATATATAGATATATATAGATAGATATTTGCTTATTTGTTTGTTTTTACAGTCACAATTGGTCTGAGTATGAGAAAATGGGCATCATCACAAAGACAATTTGGCAATAGATATCAGAAGCCTTTTAAAAAGCTTTAAAAGTGCTCACTGCTTTGACCCAGAAATTCTACTTCATGAATCTATGCAGGTAAATGATTATATATATATATATATATATATATATATATATATATATATATATACACACACATATATACATACACAGTAGCATAGGTCCATTGTAGAAATGATAGTAAGGAAGAAAAAGTGAAAAAATTCAGCATCTAAAATAAAATATTGGTTAAATAAATAATATGATACACCCATGTAATGGGTATCAATGCATTCTTAAAAACTATGCTTTAGGAGGATATTTAATATTATGATATTGATAATATAATCTAATTTAAAAAATCAGATTATAAAATTATATATATAAATTCTCTTTTAGCTATGCTTATATGCATAGAAAAAAGACTGAAAAAATATTGCTTATAAAGAATATTAAAGTAATTTTTTCTGAACCTATAAGAGGGTAGAATTCCTGATAATTGTTGGGTCAAGATTAGACAAAAGTGTAAAAGAATAATTTTTGTGTGTGTTTTTCTTTGGTGTTCTTGACCTCTCCTTTCACTTCCCTTTCCCCATCATGTTAGATGTACAGAACACTCAAATGCTTTCCCCTTTCTCCTTGAGAGAAGGGTCTGTTAAGCTAACCCTAGTTGGGGATTCTAGGATGGATCAGTGGGTTGAGCCTTTGCCTTACAGCCCCAGGGTCAGGCGATCAAGTCCTGGTCCCAGCCTGTGTGGACCCATATGCTGAACTGAAGCATGCTTCCTATGTGGGAGGGCCCTGGTTTGGTTTCCACTGGGGCAATATTTCCATGTGGGAGGCCCCTGATTTGGCCCTCAGTTCGCAGGGTTGTGACTCCCATGTGAGGGCCATGGCCCAGTTTCTGCCTTGCACAGCCCAGTGCCCACCTGTGTAGAATGAAACTATGTCGAGAACTGATGACGTGCAGCTATGGAGACTTCTCTCTCTGTCTCTTTCTCTCTATGTGTCAGAAACACTAAGCTAGGGGGAAAGCCGGGACGGCTCAGCGGGTTGAGCGCTCTCTTTGAGGCCATGAGGACCGAGGATCGAATCCCGGCTCCGGCCCAGGCAGGACCCACGTGCTGAACTGGGGAGTTCCCACAGTTTGGTTCTCTAACTGTCTCTGTCTCTGTCTCTCTCTCTATCTGTCAAAAAGTAAAATAGAAATAACTATGCACTGAAGACAAAAAGATAATTTCT
>PVKE010025713.1:0-22840 GCA_004027555.1 Craseonycteris thonglongyai | reverse complement strand
TTCTAACAGGTGTAAGATGGTATCTCATTGTGGTTTTTATTTGCATCTCCCTAATTGCTAGTGAAGTGGAGCATTTTTTCATATATCTGTTGGCCATATGTATGTCTTCCTGAGAGAAGTGTCTGTTAAGGTCATCTGCCCATTTTTTAATTGGATTGCTTGTTTTTTTCTTGTTGAGTTGTACAAGTTCTTTGTATATGTTTGATATTAACCCTTTATCAGAGGCATTGTTTGCAAATATTTTCTCCCAGTTGTTTGGTTGCCTCTTTGCTTTGTTGATGGTTTCCTTTGCAGCGCAGAAGCTTTTTGGCTTAATAAGGTCCCATTTGTTTATTTGTGCTTTTACTTCCCTTGCCATTGAGGTCAGATTCATAAAGTCCTCCCTGAATCCCAGGTCCATAAGTTTAGTGCCAATGTTTTCTTCTATGCGATTTATTGTTTCCTGTGAAAGCCCTTTGAGCACGCTGCTGTCCGGGTCCCGGTCACTGTCAGCGTTACGTTCCTCTCCTGAGACATAGCCCAGGAGTAACAACTTCGCTCCCGAATGTGGCGTGTGCTTTACTGGGCACTCTTATAAACCTAGATCTGAGTGAAACCAGGAGAAAACATGGAAAACCAGGGTGGGGACATGCGTAAGGTGAATGAGATGCCCGGGGTGCACAATGTAAGGACGTACTTCCCCTCAGCAGCCTGCAAATGTGGCGCAGAAAGCCCAACCCACACGCATTCTGTAGATGAGGGAACTGCCCTCGGCAGTGGAGGCCTTGCTCAAGGGCACACGGGGAGAGCTGGAGGTGAGCTGGGACCAGAACATAGCTCTCTCACCCTCAGCTCCGGGGCAGGTCCCCTTTCCTTCCAACTGAATGCATGAGTGAATGGCTGAGTGAGTTTATTACTCCAACACATATTTACCAAGTACCTATTTTGAGTTGATACTGCGCCCGGGGGTAGGCGACCACTCGGCAATAAGATAGACAGGGCCTGGCCCTCCCGGGAGCATTCGTATTCTTTGAGCATTCATTCTTTAATTACAGTGGTGATAAATGCTATTCAGGGGGTGGTCAGAAGTCATGGGCTGTGGATGGTTGTTCAGGGTGTGTGCTGGACAAGGGCATGTGGCGGTCCTACTGTGGGGCCTTTACTTACAAGTTTACAGTATAATTTGAAAGACAAGACCAATATGTCCTCACAGTAACAGCCCAAGACCCAGGGTAACAACTGGGAGAGGCAGGGGGGAAGAAGGGCCCGGAATCGCAGGCCGCGCCCCTGCAGTTCTTGGGCTCTGGAGCCTCCCCTGCTCATCCTCCGTGATGGGTGGTCAGACAGCATGCAGCCAGCCCCACAGCCTGAAGGCCCTGGACGACCGGGAGGAATGGGGCACTGCCTGTCACACGGAACAGAGCTTCTGTTGTCCTGGGTTTGCAGGCACGGGGGCCTGTGATGGCTGAGCGGCTGGCATCTTCGGGAGTAAAGGAGGCCCCTCTTCCTGGACAATGTCCAGCTCTGGCCATGGCTTGTTCTCTTGGAGTCTGACGTCTGGAAAGAGTGCGGCTTCTAGGAAGTAGGCCTCACCCTCCCGCCAGGGCACCATGTGGCTTTGTGACTCTTACCTCTCCGGGGGTTTCCACATACACGCAGGAAGCGCGTGGAAAAGCACGGGGAGATATGGGTGCTGTTGTTTGACTAAAGTGTCCTGCCAGTCAGGTGAGGCCAGCTCGTGCCTGGGCAGCTGTGGTGGGACCTCAGGGGCCAGTTCCTCCTCTCCACCCACTAGCTGGGAAGCTTAATGAGTCGCTGGCCTCCCTGAGCTTCACTTTATCTGTTAAAAAAAAAATAAAGACCTATCTCACCCTGCAAATCGGAACGGATATGCAAGGGTTTTTAATGGTTTAAATCCCTGGCTCATAAGGACGTAGAACTGGCCACCAAATGAGGGTATTCCTCGAAGGATGAAAAGGGCACCTCACAGATTTCTGGAGCTGGAGACCCATCCCAGCTTTCAGCAGAAGCCAAGAAAGACATGCAGTTCTCTCTGTTTGCTTTTCTTTAATTGGGAAGATCTTTCTGTCTGATACCTAAGTCAACTCCTTGACAGAAGTTAGAACAGAAGGGATTCTAGAGGTGGGTGTATTTGAGGCTTTGGTTTGACAGAAGGGAATACTGAGGCCTGGAGCGGGGCATGACTTGTTCTCAGTCATGGCCAGAGCTGGGGTCCGACCCCAAGTCCTGCCCACCTCCCGCATTCTACCTCCTGCCCCATAGGTCCGGGAGCTTAGCTATTTAGAGAACGGTAGGTGGACATGGCCCAGAAGGAGAGCAGGAGGGTGGCCCCGGGGACAGTGAGAAGGTGGGAAGGTAGACACGCTCTGGGCTGGGGGTGAGCAGGGCAGCCAGGAGGGAGGAACAGGGTGGAAGGTGGAGCACCCTTCAGGGTTCACTCCTCCTGGAGCTGCCCTGAGGTCTCAGCTGCTATCCGGGTTCCCAGGCCACACAACGATCCCAAGGCAAGGATCAGGGTCCCAGGGCTGCGGCTCAGAGAAAGTTGGCAGGTCCCCTGGGGAAACCCTAAGGTCTAGGTGGACTGAAGACCTGCCCATTTGACAAATTCGCCTGCTGCTTGTCCTGGAAAGTAAGTTCCTGAACGTGGTGACGTCAGGGACCACGCCCTGGAAGGCAGGCCAGCAGTGGTGTGTTTATCCAATGCCGTGCATCACTCATTCATTCCACATGCCAAGTACTGTGCCAATAAGCACTGGTGGTACACAGACAGTACATGTCGTTCCTGCCCTAAAGGCGCTCACTGTCTGCGGGTTGGAGGGACAGGCAGGAGGCTAACTAGCCCAGTGCAGTGTGGTTAGCGTTACTGGATGGAGAGCCAGGAGAGAAGGGAGGTCCAGTCGGGTCCCTGGATGGTGATGGGGCTGAGGCAATAGGAGGAATTACCAGAGTTGGGCTTGCAAAGATAGGTGGGAGTTTGCCAGGCAGAGAAGGGAAGAGGAACTTCCTGAGAGTGGGGACAGTGTGAACAAGGGTTTGGAGCCTGGGAAGGGGTCAGCGTGCCCCGTATTATTAAGTCGTTGAAAGTCAAGGGGTGACGGAAGGTGTCAGGGGACAGGTGAGGTTGGAAGGTCATGGTGATCGTACAAGGAAGAGACGAAGGAATCTGGATTTCTGATGGGCAGTGGTTACGGAGCACCGTGATATGATACGTGATTATTCTGTGACGCAGGAACGCCACTCTGCAGCGTGGAGAGAGCACCCAGCGGCAGCGGGAGCTAAAAGGCTTGAGGGACACTTACAGAGCCAGTTCACTGGGAACCTGGTGACATAAGGGACGTGGAGGATGAGGAAGAGGGAAAGGTCAGCGATGGCTCCTGGACTTCTCAGGATGCCTCAGGTGACTTTCAAGGCCCCCATGCTGGGATTCAGAGTCCGGCCCTGGGCTGTGGGCTGCTCACCTGGGACTCAGCCATGGAACCCAGGCTGGGATGGAGCTGGGAGCCCCTTGAGGTCCCTGTCCCTGGCTGACATTCCAGTCTGCTCGTTCCCTCAAGAAGAACATGTAGATGCTGTTGGGCTGTTGATTCATCTTCACCCACACACCTACAGTTATTTTCCCCTGTCACCCAGGGGTAGTAAATTGAAAGAACTCGGTGTTGATTCACTCATTTATTGTTGCCAATTATGTTCAAGGCTCTGTGAGTGATACAGAGATGAATCACACACGTCCTGATCCCGCCCTCAAAGATCGTGTGGTTTGTCTGTGATGCTGACAAGCATTCATAGGTAGTGCATTCCACACGCTGGAGAGAGGAGGTAGATGCCACCATAGAGACCAAATGCTGTAGATGAGATTATTTCTGGCCGGAGAGGGTAGGCCATGGAGGGCTTTGTGGAGGGCATGGCCCGGGAGCTGGATTTGGCCACGGTGGAACGGAGAAAAGCATTCCAGGTGGAGACATCTGCAGGGGACACAGGACTCTGAGCAGGGAGGTATGGCCTGAGCAGGACTTGTGTCGGGGCGCACTGGTGTCCGCGGCAGCCTGGCATGTTTGTGAAGCAGCTCACAAGTGTAGACTGCTCTCCAGGAGGGACCACTGGACAGGGCCTCGGTGGGAGCTGAGTGTCAGGGCAGTCTGTCTCACCTTCTGGAGAGAGTGAGAGCAGACGTGGTTGTGTATTGGTCCAGAGGAGGGGGTGGACATTCAGGTCTTAGCAAGGGTGATACAAAAAGAGGACTCCACCCCTATTGATTGACAGTTATGGAAGCATTAGGCCAGGTATTATTCTAAGTGCTCTATGTGAATTAACTGTGAGTCTCCACCCCATTCAGGCAAATAGGTGCTTCTGTCTTTCCCACTTCACTGAGGCCCAGAGATGTGAGGTAAGGAAGCTGCCTCTGTTCACACAGCTAGGACATGGAGGATACAGGATTCGAACCCAGGAGCTCATGCTCTTAAATCTCACCTAAAATAAAATGGCTTCTTAAAGGGGCTGCGCAGATGAAAGGGGGACCTGCCAGGGTTGGCCCATTCCTCCCACCTGTCAGACAACCCAGAATAGTGGGGCTGTCCAGTTCTGAGGGTGACCCAGGCATTTCTCACCCCTACAAGTCATGAGGGGCCCCACGGGGCCAGATTTTGTTCACCAATTCCAAAGAACCTACATATAGGTGGTGACAATGTAAAGAACTGATGCAATGGAAACTTTCAATGGAAAAAGGTACCCACTAGAACAGCCACAAAGTCCAAAACAAGGAAGAGATGCAGAGCAGCCCCCAACAGCCCTTTCTGTCTGACTGAGACGCTGAACTGGGGGGTGTGGTGGGGGAGGGGCGGCACCGGCACAAGTGGGGTACACTGGAATCCAGAACAGAAGCTCGGCGTGGTCCCTGGAGGGCCCTGGGTCGCCAGCTTCCCCCGAGCTAAGGAGGCAGCCATGTGGGGGCAGCAGTTGTCTCTCCAAATACACACCCAGTTCCAGTCTCCTCTGTGGGCATGGGTTCCTACGCGTCCCCCCTGTGGGCAGTGGTTGAGGTTTGGCCCTTTCTGGGGGTCTCTTGGGTCTCAACCCACTTTTCTGTCTGTGTCTTCCCTGTAAAGAAAGTCACAGCAGTCTTATTATGGGATCTGGGACCTTCTTATTTTAGAAGACAAAATCATTGTGTGCGTAAGTTAAGCTAAAAGATCCAAAATAGCCAAAAGAGGAACAGAGAGAAGGTCGTTTTTTGAAAATCGACTCTGTGTTATTTAATTTTTGCACTGACCCAGCGCAAGGAAACTGAGACTTGACGTGTTCAATGACTTCCCTGAGGCCACACAACAGAGGCTAGGCGTCCCCCGTTTTATTTAACACCGAAGCCTGGGGCTCTTCTGCTCTGCCAGTTTGTCCACATCTCTGCTTTCTCAGCCTCCATTTCCTGAGCTGTCAGATGGCAACAGTGGACCTGCCTGTAGCATCAGTGTGACCATGTGATAATAGAGGGGCAGTGTTGGCTGGCACATGGGGGGCACTCAGCAAAGGTTGGTTTCCTTCCCTACCCCTGCCTCAGTCTGGGGAGATGTTATGAGCCTTCCTGGAGGGGTGGGGGACAGCCCAAGTTTGGGGCTCCTTGGGAGAAGAGGCTCGTCATCACTGACTTTCTGGCCCATCTTCCCTACTAGATCCATGACTCCCGGGCCTTTGCATCCTGGGGTCTAGCCCAGTGACAGCGCATGTCTAAGTTTACTCAGCTGGAGGCGGCTGGCCTTAAGTGTGGGTCAGTCCAGTGGGCTTTCTGTTGCAGTCAGACTTCTGGTGAGAGAGGGCGTTTGTGAGGCAGGGCCTGGAACCACAGAAAAGGTTCCTCTAGCCCTTGGCTGAGCCCTCGCAGCTCTCACACACAGCCTCTGGGTTCCATGTCCCCTCCTCTTCCTGCTGCTCTGTTCTCTAGACTCCTGGGTTGGGTGCCCTCCTCACACCATTCAGGGCCTCCCTGTCCTCCCCTGCAGAGCCTGAAAGCCGCGACTATTCTGCCTCATCCCATTAAAAAGCTTATGGGATGGGATATTCCCACCTGTCACTAAATGGAATCCCTTACTCTCCTTTTCAATGCTTATTACATGTGGAAATATATCAGCCTTCACTATTTTTAAAAACTCTGCTTTTTCTGGAAAACATTTCCCAGGTTTTCTCAAAGCATGCCCTATTCATATTCCATTGCCTTTCTCTCCGCTCACTTTCTTTATTTGGGAACCCTCACTACTAAGCAGCTGCTTATCTGGACAATGCTGCCAGGAACCTGGAAGGATCCAGAAGCAGCCTCGGGGCTGCCTGATGCATGCAGCAGCATTCTCAGTCTGAAGTGCAGGCATTGGAAGCAGCCATGAGCACCTCAGGAAAGTGAAACCCCCCTAAAGCCTTAGCCCATTGGAAGACACACAAAGACTTGCAGAGCCCACCCCAAAACAGGAGCCAGAAGGAGCACAGACTGATGGAGGGAGGGCAACTAGCAAGGTCTCCCACAGTAACTGAAGAAGAACACGAGCATTTATTGAGTGCCTCTTGTAGGCTGGGCCCACGCTAGATCTCTCACACTCTGTCTCATCTGATCCACACAACCAACCCAGGCAGGGGTGATGTTCTTCACTTTTTACTCATGAGAAAAGTGAGGCTCAGAGAGGTGAAGTAATTCAGCTGAGGTCACACAGCTATTAATGGGTGAGACCAGGGACTGAACCCAAGTTTTTCTGATGCCAAGGCTGACTCTGTGCTACCCAGACTGCTTTCCTGCTATTGGATCAATGGTCACATGCCAGTAATTCTCCCCACTGCCCCTCCCAATTGCTAAGTAGCCCAGCATGACCCACTGAGGCTATTCCGTGTGACAGCCATGTATGTCTGCTGTCTTGGATTTTCTAGTTTTCTTTTTGATTCCTAGACCACGATAGCAGAAACAAAAATAAAAATCGAAAAATTAATTCCACAATTTCCTGCCCGAAGCAGATCAAACTCAGCTTATCCACGTGCCGGCCCCGTCTGAAGATGTCCCATTCACAGTAGAGGGACAGGCTGCATGTCAGGAGGGCAGGGGGGACCTCCTAGCCAGCCTCATCCACCCTCTCAGGGGTCAGAGGGGGAGGCCCAGTGCTGGCTCCCCCTGGTTTGTTTCCCTGCCAGCTTTGGAAAGCTGCTGTGGTTGCAGCTAGAGACCCGTGGAGGCTGGCCCCTGCGCACCTCTGGGCTTTTGGTTTTAACCCTTCCTCAGCTTGTAGGGATGCCCAGGCAGGATGTGGGACGCCCTCCCCCTGCCAGCAGAGGCCCTGCTGTGATGCTTTGGTTCCAGGATGAGGACTGGCCTCCCTGCTTGTGGTTTTGGGTGGGGCCTGCAGAAGAGCTGGTTCTGGTCCTTCCTGCCCCGGGTGGGTGTCACTTTGGAGGTGAGCTCCTCTTGCCATGGCAGGCCTTCCCTGTTGAGCTGTTTTCTAAAAGAAAGACACTTTAATATCATTTTTAAATTATAAAAGTGACGCATGCTTCTTGTAACAAAGAATATACAGCATAGAAATGTATAAGGAAGAAAATGCATGCTCCCAACCCCAGCCACTCCGCAGTACCACCCCTAGGACCAGCTAACAGCCTGGCATGTCTCCTCCAGGTCGTTTGTAGCAGTCACAGCTCCGCAGATACGTGTGTCTGTGATGTTGCTTTTCCCCTTTCGTCACGCCATCCCGTGGAGAGGAAGTGTACCCAGCAGCTACGTGCACAGGCTCTGGAGTCAGGCAGACCAGATCAACCGCCTCTCGGGTCGCTTAGCTCAGTCTCATGAGGGAAATGGGACCGGCGAGGTGCCTTCACCCAGCAGGCTGCGGAGAGTAAGAGGGCTCAGCCATGAGAAGCGTTGATGTGTTTGACACATGAAGTCACAATGAATCTCTATTATTGGTAGGAGCATATATTTATTTTTAATCAGAAAAAGGTACTGTCCCATCACTATTCCGGTGGTTGGATTTGCCATCATTTCCTTGTTAAACCAATTCCCTGCTGGTTAATATGTTTCCATGTTCACTGTTCAAAATGGTCCTGCGGTGGCCATGTGTATGTGTGCATCTGTGTGTATGTTTGTGGAAGATGATGTGTGTGCGCACTTGGGAAACTGCTGGGTCAACATAACTTTTGGCCACTCCTTCTCTCTAACACTGGATGGTAGCAATCCTCTTTGCCAATCAAACAGAAGAATGGTGATACTGACTTGGCACATATATTCTTTAATTTTTTTTTAAGATTTATTTTTATTGATTTTTGACAGAGAAAGAGACAGACAGAGAGAGACAGAGAGAAGGGGGAGGGCCCAGAGCAGTCTCCATAGTTGACAGCATTACTTTTCCATATACTTTCACTCCACAGGTGGGTACGGGGCTGCGCAGGGCAGGAACTGGGCCGGGAGCCTCCCGCATAGGTCCTGACAAGAACTGAACTGGGGGCACACCCCAGCTCAGCATATGGGTCCACATGGGCCCAGGCCGGGATTCGATCCTCGGTCTCCAGGGCTGCAAAGCAAGCACTTAACCCAATGAGCCATCCCAGCTTCCCCTATTCTTTAATTATTAATGAGATCAAGGATCTTGGCATATCTTTATTAGACATTTTCATTTCTTGAATAATAATCTGTTTCTTTTCTTTCCTTATTTTATTAGCTATCTGTCTTAATGTTTTGTGGGTGCTTATTACATAGTATGGCTATTGACCCTGTTTTATATACATTGCAAATATCTTTATCTAGTCTGGTCATTTGCTTTGTAACTGTTGATGGGGACTTTTGATATAGGTAGTGCTTACTATTTTTACTAGTGAAATTTATTAATCTTAGCCTTTAGGAGCACTGAGATGCAGTTCAGGCTTTGAAAGTTTCTTTCCAATACTAAATTATACGAACATTCTAGTAGTGCTGGTATTTTCGTGTGTTTGCTTATATGTTTTGGTTATACCTTTAAACTTTATTTTATTTTATTTTTTGACAGAGAGAGACAGAGAGACAGAGAGATACAGAGACAGAGAGAGAACTAAACTGGGGGCACTCCCCAGTTCAGCATATGGGTCCTCACCGGCCAGGGCCAGGATTCAATCCTCCGTCCCCAGCGCTGCAAAGTGAGCTCTTAACCCACTGAGCCATCCCGGCTTCCCCTTGGTTATACCTTTAATCCAAATAAATTTTTGTGTGAATGTGATAAACGTGCACCCTCTCACACCCTGCATCCCATCTGTTGTCATATCATTGATTTTACCTGCTCTTTTGTCTACTGTCCACCTCCCCGGGCTAGACCTTCAGCTCCACAAGGGCAGAGACCTCTTCTGTTTTGTTCACTGCTGAACCTCCAGTGCGCGGACACTGTAATATACATAGTAGGCACTTAAATATTTGCTGAATGAATACACAGCCAGACAGTTATCCCAGCTCTCCTACCGAAATAATCCATTCTTTCTCCATTCATTTGGAATTCCATCTTTGACAACTTTTTCTGTTTCTCTAGCATTATTGGTCTATTTAGAGTTTCCCCCTCTTCTTCAGTTTTATAATTTGTGATTTTCTAGAAAATCATCCATTTTCAAATTCACTGATATCAGGTCATGTATCAAATTCTCTTCCACTTTAAATCATGTTCAGATACATGTTTGCACTTGTCCATATTCAGTCTTATCTGTGATTCTGCTCTTCACTGCTTAGCAGTTTAGCCAGTGGCCTGTCCATTTAGTTAGTGGCTTTGTTATTATTATTATTTTAATTGTGGCTGCTGTACTTTTCGCATGCATTTGTTTTCTGTTATGCATTTCTCCTTCTAGATTACTTTGGTTTATTTTATCCTTTTCAGCTTCTCAGGTTATATGCTTAATTCATTGAGTTTCAATCTTTCTTATTTTATCATAAAAGTATTTAAAGTTGTATTTTCTCTAAATGCAGCTTTTGTTACAGTCCACAGATTTTTTTAAAGTAACTTTTTAATGTTGGACAATTATAAATATTCTATAATTCTAGTCTTGCTGTCCTTTGATTCAAAAGTTATTTAGAAAAGCATTTTTAAACTGACATGTGCATAGGCTACTTGTTATTTTTTTGCCTCTTGTCAACTTGTAATATATTACATTGAGAACTGAGACTGTGTTGAAATTTGAGATTTGCTTGTTGTCTAGCACAAGGACATTGGAGAGGAAAAAATGTTTTCTCTGTTTCTTGAGTGTGTTGGGCTTACCAATTATCTTCAAATTCTCCATAGTTTTTGTTGGAGGGCACAAACTTGTACCATCAAATTGTGATTAACGTGCTCAAGACCTTTCCTGTTGTATTGTCTTCTTGTGGTTCTAAGAAGGTATTGTTTCCTGTGTCTTATGATTCTGCTGTTCAAGGTGAAGAAAGATAGTTGCTCATGATTTTTGTGTCATCTTGGAGAAGTAGAACTGTGAGCAATATAAAATGCCCCATTTTATTCTATTTAACATTTTTGCATTTTCGCTCATATTAATATCGACTTTCCTGTGTTCTTTTGTTACCATTTTGCCAGTAATGACTTTTGCCATTTCTTTGATTTAAACCTTTCTTTGTCAAAATTTTTTTTTTAAGATTTATTTTTATTGTTTTTTGACAGAGAGACAGAGAGAAGGGGTAGGGTCCAGAGCAGTCTCCATAGTTGTCAGCATTAGTTTTCCATATAGTTTCACTCCACAGGTGGGCACGGGGCTGCACAGGGCAGGAACTGGGCTGGGAGCTTCCTGCATAGGCCCCAGCAAGAACTGAACGGGGGGCACACCCCAGTTCAGCATATGGGTCTGCATGGGTCTGGGCTGGGATTCGATCCTCGGGCTCCAGGGCTGAAAAGCGAGCACTTAACCTACTGAGCCATTCCAGCTTCCCCTGTCAATTTGTTTTAAGTGTGTCACTTTCAAATAGCATATGGGCTGAGTTGTTTTTAATTTTTTGTTGTTGTTTTGTTTTGTTTTTAAATTTAACCCAAACTGATCTCTTGTCTCCAAATAGGTAATTTAATTCATTCACATTCTTGTATTTATTGTTATACTTAGTCTTACTTCATCTGTCCTTTTTTATGATACTTTTTCCAGCCTGTTTAGTTTTCCCTTTTCTAACTCTTGATGAATTAGTTGAATCTCTTTGTTTCTCCCTCACCCCACCCCCCACATACAGTGGTTTGAAAGGTCATATTTTATTTTTCCTCTAGAGATGGTTACCCTTAAATAAAAAAATTTAAACCCATACTTCTCTGTTAATGTCAAGAATTAAGTGGTGTCTACTTCTCAACAAGATGAGACTATTATCAACGTTTGCTTAGATTTGACTGTACATTTTTTGGCTCTTATTGTTCATCACTGTTTCCTGTGTGTCCTGGCTTGCACTTTCTTGAATTTCTTATTCTGATACAGCTTTTATTTGGTTGGAGTAATTCCTTGAGTAATTTTTTTTAAGAAAAGACAAGTGGGTGGCATACTATTTTTAGTCCTTCTCTCTTTGGCTTTGAGACTTGGCTGAGTAATAGGTCTTAGGCTTTGAACTATTTTTTCCTCAGAGCTCGGTAGTCTTTGCTCTGTTGCCCTCTAGCAGTGGGTCATGTGGATGTCAAGTCCAATGTCAACTGGGTTCTCGAAACTATTGTAGAAATGGTCAGAGAGGAAGCTGAGTTCAGTGCTCGCCTGCATAAGGAGGAAGATCGCCTCCACGAAGCCATGACGTGTGGAAGACCAGCGCTAGGTGAGGATTTACTGAGAATTAAACCAAGAAGCCATTTGCCTGAGCTGGAGTCTCCTGGAAGAAGCAAGTCATGCCCATGAAGATAGTAAGGTTACTGTTCTCTCCCCCGCCGCTTTGGTCTCTGGAAACCTGAAGGATTCACTGGGTATCTTTGGATTTCAGGAGTTCCATCCAGCCTGCTCGGCCCTCGCTTCCGCTGCCTGTGAGCAAGTTTCCCGTTTCCTGGGTGTTTGGCAGGTGGCAGCCTCTTCCTCTGCCCTTGTTGGGTGAGGCTGGCTGAGCTCTGATTAGATTTTCTGTCACTCCCACTCGTCTGCTTTTCCTCAGACTTGCTGACCAGCTGGTGTTACTATGGGTCTGTTCTTCCTGGTGCATTTCTCTTTAGTTCAGTGATGGTTGGGGGAGAAGAGGTAAACGAAGGGACTCAGTTTGCCCTGTAGAACCTCAGATGTGTGTAACATGTCATGGCAGCCGCGATGCAGGTGTGTCCACCAGCCCTCTCCCACCTGCCACTGGAGGCTGGGCATGCTGTGCACGGTGATGCTGGCCTCACTCAGAGGTGGGAGGCCAGGGCTCACTAGCTGCACTTTATCCCCGCGTCTCCTCAAGCCACACCCCTGGTCCTGACCGCATTACCTCACTGACTAAAACGATCGGGTGACCTCACTCGGCCACAAGATCAAGCCCAGGTGCTCTCATATATCAAGTCCTTGCCCTGCCCAACTCTTCCCTCGTGAGCTACTGCTGCCCCTCACCTCCCGCCACGTGGACAGAAGGCAGCGCCTTAACCATTTGGCCACTTAGGTGTCTCCTGTCTTCTGACACTGCTTCCTTTGTTTGAAACATCCCCTCTCTCCCTTTCTGTCACATGTTCAGACACCATCTGAATTGACCGCTCTCTTCTCTGTGCCTTTACTATGTGGCAGCTTAGAACCAGCGACACTGCAGTGTGGTCCTTTGATCCCTTGCCCTTCTCTCACCCCCAAATGTGATCCCCTTGAAGGCAGATACTGCCTGTTTGCTGTCTGTTATCCCCAGCATTTACCTACCACCAGGCCTGACCCAAAATAAGCACTGAATGCATGTCTGTTAAATAAATGAATTAGGTTCTGAAGAGAACTGTCCCACGCTGACTGTGTGACATTATACCAAGCTCTAGGGGTGGGGGGAAGAGTCAGGCTGACCCTCACTGAGGGCTGTGCAGCCCACCAGGGGTGTCCAACTCCTCGTCTCTGTGCACATGGGCGCTGGTATGTATCTTGAAAGGTACAACGAAGGTGCTCTGGGTATTCTGGGGAGAAGGACTTAAGTACAGTTTTGAGGAGCTGGCTAACCCTTCTGAGGGAGGGTGGGCAGGACTTGGCTTGGGTAGACACGGTGGTGGGGGAAGGGAGTAGCATTTGAGCAAAGGCTCAGTGGTGGGAAATGGTGGAATTGCCGGTTCTGAGAAACCAGTGTTTCTACATGGGAAGGGATTAAGCACATCTGTTTTCAGTAATAGCTGAGATCTATTGGAGGGTGCGAGGTCAGATCTGGGGGTGATGGAGAACCATGGAGTAGTGGAAAGCTTGAACAGGATCAGGAAATGATAGACAGGAGCCACGGAGGAAGTTCAACCAGACGGCGTGGTGGTCTGCTGTTGGTCCAGGGTGTGGGCCATGGCTGGCTAGATTTGAGAGCAGCAAGTATGGTGGGGAGGAGGGACAGCAGAGGGGCTTTGGTGACCCCTATACTCTGTGGGAATCAGCAGTGGAATGCAGTTGTCAAAACGCTGTCGCAAGGCTGTGTCAATGAAAAGCATGGCACCAACAGAAGGAAAATGACAAGGCTCCAGGCCTGTGTGCAGATGACCCCAGACCTGGATTACCGGGTCCACTCTGAGATAGTAAACATAGCAGTTACACCAGCCACATGCCAGGCATTGGTCCAGGCTCTGTACAGGTACTGAATCCTCAAACCCGGGGGAGGTACTTGCCATTCTTAGTGCCCCCTCCCCGCCTTTTTCAGACACAGAGTAAGGCTCAGCAACCTCCCAAAGCTGCAGAGGTCATGAAGAGAAGGGTCGGGACTTGAACCCAGGCATTCTGACTCCAGAAGCCACATTCTCACCATCACACCACACTGCCTCCAACAGATAAACCAGAGCACAGTCCCTAGAAAGCCATGTGGCTGTGACATACCATGCCAGACTCCACTAAAACAACTCGGGCTTTCTAGGTCATGAAGCACTTTCCTCTGTATTTTCTCTTCTGATCCTTACAATAGCCTGGCAAGTTGATTATTAAAAACTGATGCTCACTCATGTGTGGTTCATCCAGTAACCATTGTTGAGCTCCTGCCTTGAATCCGGTGTCCCTTGGCCCTGAATGCTCTGTTTTGTTTAGTAATTTGGGGAGTACAATATGCTCTTATGTCTATTATTGTATTTAATTCTCTCTCATGCCTGAATATGAGTCACTTTTGCAGGCTGTCTTCATTTTCTCTTGCTGTGTAACAAATGACCTCAAAATTAGTGGCTTAAGACCACGCCCGTGTGTTAGGTCACAGTTCTAGGAGTCAGAGTCCGGCACAGAGAGGCTGAGTTCTCTGCTCAGGATGGAAATCCAGGTGCCCCTAAGCTGAGTTCTTGCCTGGTGGCTCTGGGGAAAATTCTGCTTCTCCAGATTCATTCAGGTTGTTAACAGAACCCAGCAAACCATGGTTAAAGGACTAAGGTTCTCTTTTCCTTGTGGTTGTCAGCTGATGGGGAGCTAGGTTCTCTCCACCCCCAGAGCTTTCCTCAGGTTTTTTCCACATGCCCCCTCCATCTTCAAGGCAGCAAATGCAGTGCAATTCTTCTCCTGGTCCTAATCTCTATGACTTTCTCTTCTGTGACCAACCAGAAAAAAACTATTGTTAAAGGACTTTCTTGATTCAGTCAAGCCCACAGAATAATCTCCCTATTTTAATGTCAGCTGTGCCCTCTAACAGAACATAACCTAATCATGGGGGTAAACTTCTATCCTAATCACAGTCCTGGCACTAATGGAGGGCACATGCAGCAGGAGGTGAAAAAATGGGACATTAGGAGCTGGGTACAAGGTGGCCACCAGGCTACATACACCATCCTCCCTGGGCAATGTGGGGTTCTAGCCCTGCACCAAGACCAGCAGCTTGGGAGGAGGTGGGGTCTGGCCTCCTGGGACCAGGCAGAGATTGTTTGGTGCCTGAAGACGTTGACTGAGCAAATTCCTTGACAATGGTTTTCATCCGCCCCCTGCAGGATTTGAGGCACAAACCCGGCCGCCTCGAACTAGTACATGGAGGAGTGCCGGGCGATCCTGGCCAGGCAAGCTCTCCCTTCCAAAGGGCAGAGCCGCGCGTGAGCAGGCGGCGGCTGCACAGGAGTGGACATGAACTCTGGTTTTCAGAGAGAACAGCGTTTTAGTTTTGGTCATCGCAAGTGGTGCCTGCAGCACAGGTAAGAAATGCGCTGGGGGAGTGGGCACCAGATATATGGTGTTGGAGAGGGACCTGATTCTGGGAGCTGGGCGCATGATGCGATGCATGGGTGATGTGATGTGGACTTGTACATCGGGAAGCTATCTAGTTGTTGCCAACCAATGTCACCCCATTAAATTTAACAATAAAATATATTAAAATAAATAAATAAATAAATAAATAAATAAATAAATACAATAAAAAATGCCTGAAGCTAGATAAGGTCGTTTAAAAAAAAAGAAAAGAAAAGAAATGCGCTGTCACCAAATACGCTCGCTGGGGGCAGGGGAGGGCGTCATGGGGGCCTTTCTTGCATCAGCTTGCTGTGCTCTTTCTCTTCATATCATCATCATCATCATCATCATCACCTTGCTTGAGCCTCTATGAAAGCAGGAAGTTCTCGGAACTTCCTTGGCCAGGAATAGAGACCTGGAGCACCACATTCTTCTGCCTTCACACCATCTCCCACAAAATGCAGTCCTATGTCCCCCATGCCTCAGTTTCCATTTTGTACCTGGCAACGCTCCTCTCCAGAGACCACAGCCTCCCTGTCCCCCAGCCCGCCAGCCCCAACTGCGTGCTCCAGCTTTCCAGAGCGCCACGGCTTCTCGGCCCTCACTCTGCCCAAGGAGCCCCGGCCCCCCACTCCCTAGTCAGAGGAGCGCAGCGGGTGCTGCAGACCCAGCGCCCCCAGCAGGGCGCTCCCCGCTGGGCAGACTTGACCGGACATCGGGTTCTCAGCCTGGCTGCGTGTCAGAACCACCCAGAGGATTTTTTCCAATTCTAGCAGCATCTCCACGCTAATGGAACTGGCCTGGGGAGGGTCCCCAGCCCTGGGTGTGTGGGTGGGGGGAGGTCTCTTTTCCGTCCTTCAGGTATGTGTTGTGGTTTAGGTTCGGGGTTCAGGTTGTGGCTTAGACTGGGTGTATGGTATCAGAAGCTCATTGAGTTGGGAATATGTCTCGGATGTTTTGTCTGGCTGTGGACGCAGCATAATCACCCAGGGATGGGGGGTGGGGGGGGTGGGCAGGGAGGAGGTGTTCCTTGTTTTAAAAACAGATGACTTCTTAGCCCGCCTATGCCCTCTGATCAGACTCGCAGGGACCGGGGACACGAGAATGTATATTTTGATTCTGGCACCTCATCCTGGGGGCTCTGGAAGTGCTCGTCTTGTGTGTGGGTCTGTGGGCTTGACCGTGAGTCCCAGTGGTGCTTCCTAGCCTCCTAGCAGCGCTTCCTCCCTTCCCTCCACACAGACATTTCTCTGAGAGGAGGGCAGGCCCCAGGCTGCCCTCAGAGACGCCATTGCTGCAGCTGCCTGTCCTGCCAGGTAGCTGGGCCGGGCCTCTGCCCACAGCGGGGCCACGCCACATAGGCCCCCTCGGTCCTCTGTGGAGGGAGACGAGTCATCCCCTGGACACCAAGAAAGGCCAGGGCACCTGAGCCTCATGCCAAGGGGGAGGCTGACGTGGTGATTAATAAGGAAGACTGTGGCTCTTCCCAAAGTCGAGTCCTGGCTCCTGCAGTTACTCAGTCTTGCCGCCTCATCTTTCTCGCTTGTAAAATGGGAAAGTGGGGGTACCCGCCTCAGGGAGCTGCTGTGAACAGACAAGCAAGGCCCTTAGTGCGATGCGAGATGTATAGCAAGGGCTCCTCAAACGTGAGCAGCCCCTCTGACTCAGTCAGGCAGCTCAGCCATGACTGTCCTCCCAGCGGCAACGCCATGACATGTGTGCCAGCACATGAGTTCCTAAGCGTCAGGCTGAAGAAAGGGCCTGACACTGCACATGGGCCCCAGCACTAAAACCCAATGAAGGTGGTTCTAGTTCCCCTGTTGTAAAAACAAAGGAACAGCACAGAGAGGTTCAATAATTTTAAGACAGTCACGCAGCTAGTAAAGACCACAGCCTCCGGCTACAAAAGACCCAGCGCTTCCTTTTCTACCCTTTTCTACCAAGGTGCTTCCTGAACAAGGTTTCAAGGATGACCACCCGGCACCTCCGCCTTGCCCAGCCTGCCCCACCCCAGGAATATCTACATTTTCATAGGAATCAACAGTGCCCTGAAGAATGGGTCCCTCTTCCTTGGCCTCCTGGGTTACCTCAGGGTGCCTCAATTTAGCATTTGTTTCCTTTTGCACATGTCACAGTTGCTTACGGGTCTCCCCCACTGGCAGTCTGAGGGCAGTCTGGGTTTATTCGACGACATATTGAGCTAGGCTGGAAACAAACCTCTGAGGGCTGCGAGCTGACATGGGGAGTGCAGAGTGGGGAGTTCCCCCCAGACCTGGCCTACACCCTTCCCCACTCCACTCCCAAACTCTCTTTTTGCCCCTGTGGACTCGGCCAGCTGCATGGAAGAATCTGTCATGGACAGGACTGGCTCACAGGGAAATGAGCTGTGAGTTCCAGCAAGAAATCTGGTCCCCACCCCTTCCTGTGCTCTCCCTGGGGAACAAAAGCATCTGTGATTAATGGGGTGCTGACTCAGTCCCTCTGGAGCGTCCAGGAGCTCATAGCCCACGGCTGGCATCGCCACCCCCAGCCACCAGGAAGTGGGCTGGAATATATGGCATCTGAAGGAGGGGAAGACTCAGGCGCAAGCAGGTGCGTGTGCCAGGCAGGAGCCAGCCCCATGCCAGCCTGCAGGGGCATCACCGGCTCCCCTGTGCTGGCAAGGCCCATTCAGACCACCTGAGGCTTGGGCAGGGCTGTGTTTGGAATTATTTCAGCGAGATGTGGAGTCAGACCCCTTGCTTTCATAGGGACCGAGACTGAGGCTTTCTCCAGAATGACTGTGATTTCTGAATAAGTGACTAGAGGGAGAACCTAATTTGGAAAAGGATATGGAAGCATTTTCTCAGCTGCCAAGCTCTCTCTCTGCTTGTAGTTTGCAAACTTTTACAGTCCTAGAAGCCATTTTTAAAAGTCAAATCCAGCATGGAATATCAATAATAGAAAACAGGTTAAAGAGGTAGCTTATTAATGCACATGTATTCATAATACACATTGGTTTTTAAGTTCAGATTTTTAACATCTATTTATTATGATAGTCCACCACTAGAGCAATGACTCTGATGTATAAAAGCATTGATATTTCAGGGCCCAGACCGGGGTGGGCAAATCCCAGCCCGTGAACCTCACCCCAGGCTGCTGCTTGATTTTTGTAAATAAAATTTTATTGGAACACAGCCATGCCATTCATTTATGCATTATCTATGGCTGCTTTCCCACTCTAATGGCAGAGTTGAATAGTTGTGACAGAGACTGTCTGTCCCACAAAGCCAAAAGTATTTATTATTTGGCCCGTTATTGAACAAGTTAGCTGGCCTGTGTTCTCAATGACTGTTGTATTGCTATATCAGCTGTAACATCCAATATTGCTTTTTCATTTTTTTTGGCTTGGTTGCATAGTGCTAAGAAAATCCTACACTATATTAATCAGAGGCTAGGAATGGTAGCAGATTTCTAACATCTTCCCTTGCAACCCAGGATGCTATGCCGTTTAATGTTATATGGACATTTGGGAAGGAGTGAGAGGGAATTCTGGTTTGTATCACTGACAGTTTCAAACAACTGCTTGAATTCCTTCTTATTACAACATTCAGACAGGAAACACACACACATTTATGACATTTTTGTGATAATTCATGTAGTACGTTTTTATATCACCGAAAGCTTGCGTGTACTTGTTTGTGTGGTTTATGTAAGCATGTATAGTCCTGACTTTAAACAACAACAACATAGGGATGCATAGTAAAGAGCTCCAATGTTTCTAGTTGAAGACACATTTCAATAATGAAGTTCAAGAGCGACCCAGACCTTAGTCTGAGGTCAGCACAAACCGAGTGGATCTGGCCGCACCCATTGGCTGTACCCTTGTGCGTTACAGTGTACTACAGATCGACCAGGTTTGAGGGTGCAGTTTTAATAGGTGTCAAGCTATATTTTTAGAAGAAAATTCTCACGTGGCATCTGAAGAACCTCTGAAACACTTCCACAGAACACAATGTGACAACCACCCGTCATCAGATATGGGTGGTTCTCATTTCTGTGCTTAAGCGTCACAGAGAAGCCGAGGTTGTTGAGAGCTGGGAGGCACAGGAGGAAGCAGTGCAAGGCGGTGGAGGAGAGAAGCGAGGTGACTGGGCGGGTGAGGGCTCTGTAGTAGAAAAGGTACTCAGGAAGCACAGGGAAGCCACCTGAGCTCCTGCCAAAGCTTAAGGTGTCCCCTAATAATTGTCGATGACTTAAACACAGCTCTCTAGGGTTGGCACACAAAGGAGCTCTAGTCATCAGCTCAGAAGAGATGCAGAAGGACCTGGGGATCGTTCAACATATGGGCAGAGAAATGGGGTGGGGGTGAAGTAAGCATACAGATGGCTTCTAATCAGTATGCAAAGGGCCTTTGAAGCCACTCAGCAGGTCACAGTGGGGTAGGGGGAGGGGAGAGGAAAGGGATGGCAGAAGGGTCACCGGGTCCACATGCCAGGCCAGCTTTGTGCAGGAGGAGGGCACATGAGCAGGGGCAGTGCTTACGGGTGACCTGGATGGGGACAGATGTCAGGGCCCAAGGAGAGGGAGGATGGGGTTAGGCAGTGGCTCTGGGCATTCGAGGCAAAGCCCACAGCCAGGAATAAAACCCAGGAGTCCTGACTCCCTGGCCTCCTGCCTCCCAAGGTGGGTCTGAGGAAGGGCAGGGCAGGCCGCTGGCTTTGAGAGGCTGTGGGCTGGAGAAGGCCTCGCGGGGATAAAACAGCACCCGTTCTTTATGAGGTTTTGCTGCTCACCCCATAGAAGAAGCACATTTTTAGATTTTAAAAGGATGACCTCATTTTTTTCTTATTTACATAGCCCTGTTTGTTTACACAGTCCTTTAAAAATAGCAAACGTGTGCTAAGCTTAGTGCTCTCTCCCGCCACCAGCAGCAGAGCCACTGTGTGGGGGAGAAAACACCTTTTTATCTAACAGAGGGGCAGCCTTGTTTCCGAGGACAGATGGGAGCAAAACGGGACAGGTAGGAAGTTTCGTGGTTTTTCATGTCGCTTTTCCAAAATAGCCACACTCCTGCCTCCCACTTCCTGCCTGACTCAACTCAGGGTAGATTTTTCTCCTGTAGAGGACTTGTGTTCTGTGAATTCTCAGGGAAGTTTGGAGGGATTTGTCAACAAGCAAACATGCTCAACTCGAAGACCTTGAGCTTGGCACTGTATTTGCATCCTGGCTCTGCTACATAGCAGCTGTGTGACCTCGGGCAAGCCGCCTCACCTCTCTGTGCCTCATCTATAAGATGGGGATGACAATACTACCTGCAGTTGCTGTGCAGATTAAATGAGGAAATATGTGTAAAGGGCTTAATCCAGTGAGGGCACACAGCAACTCTTCATAAATTTCATAATAGACAACAACTATGTTGTCGCTATCCATCCCCCACCTGGACAGTTATACCAGCCTCCCAACCACCTTCCCTTCCCGCCGCCTTGTCTGCTTCAGTCCGCCCCTACGTTGTCTCGGAGTGATGGAAAAGTAAAACACAAATCTGACCATGCTGTCCCTTGCTTCAATTCACAAATAGCTTCCAACACCTACGGCAGGGATCGGCAGAACTTTTCCTCCCAATGACCAGATAGTATTTTAAGCTTTGCTGGCCAATCGGTCTCTATTGCAGCTACTTACCTCTGCTGTTGTGGCAGTGAAGTAGCCATGGCTGGTGTGGAAAACAATGGTCAAAGCTGTATTCCATTAAACTTTATATACAAAAACAGGCAGGGGGCTGGATTTGCCAACTCCTGGCCTATAGGATGAGTCCAACTCCGTAGCTCAGCATTCCCAATCCAGTCATTCCCATCTTCTCCATCCGTCTCCCCCCTCTCTGTGCAGGTGGGCAGAGGCACTTCTCACACTTGAATCCTTTGCAGGTGCTCTTGCTCCTTTCTGGGTTGTCCTTCTCTGCTTCCCCTGCGTGCCCCTCCCCGTGGCATTAGGCACCTCTGCTCTGAAATCCTGTGGTTCTCTCTCTATTTCTCCTCTGCTCAAGTCCGCATGTGCTGTCTGTCTGTCAGAGAGGGCCCCTCCACGCAGTTCTGCCTTCCCCCATCGTGTGCCTCCGGGCTGTGAGTTTGGGGGTTCATAGATGCTCACTGAGCATTTGCTGTTGAATACAAAGAGCTGCAAGAGGGACGGTGGCCCTCGGGGAGCTCACCGTCTGGTTAGGAAGCTCGAATGTGAACAATGATCCAGGCAGGACATGACGGTGTCCATGTGTGTTGGGGACTGATGACGAGTGGCATTTCTGACCCTTATGGAGGAGGAAGGAGAAGCCATTTGAATTGGACTTTGAAGGATGGGAAAGAGACTTTGGGGGCAGGGGTGGGGTGTCAGGAAGGCATTCTGTGTTGGGGAACTGGCAGAAGAAGAGACTAGGTTTTGGGTTCAGGGTGTTGAGTGGACAGACCATCTTTGTGACCTCTGAGTGTCCTCCCACGGGAGACTGATGGGACCTATGTCTGGAAAGCAGGGCTATGTGGTCTGATCAGGGGCTGAGGGGGTAGTGAGGGAGTTTGGACTTTATTCCATGAGCCAGGTTTCTCCTCCAAGTGTTGTGTTCTCTCTCTCTCTCTCTCTCTCTCTCTCTCTCTCTCTCTCTCTCTCTCTCTCTCTCTCTCTCTCTCTTCCTCTCCCTCTCTCTCTCTCCCTCTCTCCCCCAAAGCATTGCCTGGCATGTTTTTGTTTTCTGGGTTCCAATCTCAGACTGGAGCTAGAAGGCTGCATTCGGTTAAGGTCATGTTCTATAAGATGAAGAAGGCTGCCACATGGTTGGAGGGGATGATCGTAAGTATTCTTTAGATTAACGTCACCTGTAGGCGTCACAGCTAGGCTGGGCAGAGGTAAGTCAGGAATGAATAATTCTCTCCAAGAGCAGACAAGGACAGTCAAGCTCAGACAAGTGACTCGCCCAGGGTTACACTGTGAATCTCTTGCAGGTGTGGCACTGCCTCACTTGGCACCGGCTGCTCACACTCTCAGGGCTTGGGGTAGTCCTGGAGGCCTCTCAGAGGGTGGAGGGACAGCCATGGTGAATGACTGCAGAGCCCAGCAGGGCCTGGTGCACAGTGGTCCTTGGTCAGCAAATGGGAGAATGGGTGGGGTGGATGGATGGATGGGTGATATGGAGTCAGAGGAGAGGGGTTCCCAGTTGGTTCCGATGTTGCAAGCCTGGGGGGTTAGGAGAATGGCGGTACCAGAGGCAGAGGAGGAAAAAGGTGAACTTGGTGCCAAGCACATTGAACTTAAGAGGCCAGCAGGAGGGCCAAGCCAAGATGTCAGCCACTAGGAAAGCAGGGCTGGGGAGGTCCAGGGCCGGGCAGGTGATGCGTGCGGCTGTGGAAGCTGCTAGTAACACAAGTGATGAAGACAGCGAGAGACAAGCAGGGGATTAAGGGCCAAAGCCTGAGGAATGAGCACCTGCGCCTAGGAAGGAACGGCTCGGAGGGAAAACGAGCAGCGTGAGAGAGGCGGGAGTGGAGTCAGGATGCGCAGGCGCAGACCCAGAAAGGCGAGATTTGAATGCTCAGTCGCCCAGGTAACCCAGTTTGGGCCCCTCTTTAGAATAAAACCAGCCAACCTC
>PVKE010025712.1:0-22838 GCA_004027555.1 Craseonycteris thonglongyai | reverse complement strand
AGAAAAGGGGGAGGGCCCAGAGCAGTCTTCACAGTTGCACATCATTGGTTTTTCCACATAGTTTCATTCCACAGGTGGGCGCGGGGCTGCACAGGGCAGGAACTGGGCCGGGGTCTCACCCTGGTGAGAACTGAACTGGGGGCACTCCCCAGTTCAGCATATGGGTCCACATGGGCTGGGGCCGGGATTCAATCCTCGGTCCCCGGGGCTGCAAAGTGAGCTCTCAACCCACTGAGCCATCCCGGCTTCCCCAATACTGCCATTTTTTTTTTTTTTTTGTCTTGAAAACTACAATTCATAAGTATCTATAAATTAATGATGGTACATTGAAAACCTTTTTAAATAATTGAAGTAACTCCAAAGTTCAAGGCAGATTTGGTCAGAAATTGACATCCTCTATATCTATTTGTTTTAGACTCTTAAGAGCAACCAGGAAAATTGTAATTCTCAACGGTATTTCCTTTGTCACCTAATTTTGAAACTTTGAACGAAAAATCTGTTATCACAGGGATCAGTGTCATTCGAAGACGTGACTGTGGAGTTCAGCCGGGGTGAGTGGTGGTCCCTGAGTCCTGCTCAGAGGACCCTGTACAGAGATGTGACGCTGGAGAACTATGGCCACCTCGTCTCAGTAGGTGAGCAGACCTTCCCATGGGACTCTGGCGAGAGAGAATTCCTTTTTTATTTTTTTAATTATCCAAGCACAAGCACTCTGTGTAGACATGAATGCCATTCAGCTTCTGACTAAGAGGCCTAGATAACTGAAACCTTCAGAGATGCAAACAGCGTGCGTGCCATTCCTCTCCTGTTGAACACGGCAAATGGGTACTTTGCTTTTGCTGTCCCTGCTGTGTCTTCCTCCACCTTCAGAAACTGAAAACACCCATGGGTCTGGTCTCACTAGCCACTCTGTTGTCACGTTCACAGGGTATTGCGTCACCAAGCCCCAGGCGGTCCTCCAGCTACAGCAAGGTGGAGAGCCCTGGTCCTTAGAGGAAGAAGGTCTCTACCAGAAGGAGCCAGGTGAGTGAGCCCGGACAGAAGGCAACTCCTGGGGTGGTTAGGCCTTAGAAGGAAGTGCTTTGGAAAGTTGTGTTTTTAAAAAAACCAGATTTGTGGAGATGTGTTATAATTCGCATCTCACACAGTGTACAGTTCACTGGATTTCACTATGTCCATAGATTAAGGTGACCAGATTTTAACATTGGTAAAGTGGGACGCCATTGACTGGGGGGGAGGAGGTTCTTGATTAAAAATTTGGTCTACCTCCCGCCGTTCCCTAGCTTGTCGTGCATTCTTTCCAAAAATCGGGACTTTTTTAAAACGCCGCGGGATGCAGGACAAATTGTTAAAAATCGGGACTGTCCAGCCAAAAGCGGGACGTCTGGTCATCTACCATAGATATACCTTGCAAACATCAATACAGTTCTCTTCACCTCACAGAGAAACCATATAACTAGCTGTCACCTCTCTATCTCCTGTCCCCTCCAGCTCTAGCAGCTGTTGGTCTTTCTGTCTGCATAGGTTTGGCTAGTCAGGACATGTCATGTAAACGGAATTACGTGCTGTGTGTTCCTTTGTGATTGGTTTCCTTCACTTTTCACTACAAGGTTCATGTGGTAGCATGTATTAGTGTATTGCATCCTTTTAATGGCAAGACAGTATCTCGCTGGCTGGCTGTGTCACAGTTGTTTGTCCATTCATCAGTCATTGGATGTTCGTGTTTCACCTTTCGGCTGTTGCTGAGTAATGCCGATAGAATCGTTCACTGACAGTGAGTCTTTGCTGGAGTTCAGAGCTGAGGTTTCAGGAACACATTGTCACGTGTTTCCAAAACAGAGCCGAGACCCCCGTGTACCTGGGCCCCCCCCCCCCCCACAGTCACACTCATCATCACTGGGGTATGAAGTGCGGCCAAGAGGCCAGCAGTGCAAACAGCAGAGCCTCACTCCGACAACACATCTGCACGGTTTCTTAAATCGAAAGCTTACATAACGGGTTCTAGGTTGTTTTTTCCCCTAACGGGAACATATTTTAAGGTATAAATGTACTTCTCAGAGCTATTTGAGCTGCATCTCACAAATTGCTGGGGTTTTGTTGTTGTTGTTGTTAAATTTATTTTTATTGTTTTTGACAGAGACAGAGACAGAGAGAAGGGGGGAGGGCCCAGAACAGTCTCCATAGTTGCACATTATTGGTTTTTCCACATAGTTTCACTCCACAGGTGGGCGTGGGGCTGCACAGGGCAGGAACTGGGCCGGGGTCTCGCCCCAGTGAGAACTGAACTGGGGGAACTCCCCAGTTCAGCATGTGGGTTCGCACAGGCCAGGGCTGGGATTCGATCCTCGGTCCCCGGGGCTGCAAAGTGAGCGCTTAACCCACTGAGCCATCCCGACTTCCCCCAAATTGCTGTTTTGAACAAGTGTTTTCATTTACTATGAAATATCTTAATTTTCTGTGACATGTCCTCATTGACCCATGGTTTACTTGGAAGTATATTATTAATTTACAGATATTTTGTGTTTTTCCAGATAACTTTGTGTTTCTGCTTTCTAGTATAATTTCTCTGTGGCTGGAGATCACATCATCTATGATTTGTCTTTTATGTTTGTACAGGTTTGTCTTAACAGCCCAGAGCATGGTCTGTCTTGAGGAACGCTTCATGTGAATTCAGCTGCTTTTAAATCTATTGTGACTTTGGGTTCTGAGGGTATGGTTTTTACAAAGGCTGCTTCCTCTCTTCTATCTAGTATTGGGCCTACCATGCATTCCTGCCTCTTTTTTTTTTTTCCTGTGTTTGTTTGTTTTTCTTCTTTTTTTATTCTCCCTATGTCCTCTGAGTTGACCACAAGTACCCTAAACCCAGAGATTTGTTGCTCTTGCCCATACAGATTTCACAGAGTGGAAAGGAATATGTTTCGAGGTGGAATTTTGGCAGTGGCCACTGTTACCATCTCCCAGAATGTCTTATGAATGGAAATTTTTCAGGATTCTTCATGATCTTTCCTATGAGCTCATTGTTTGGCTCATGGAAGGAAATTGTGTGAGTGCGTGTAAATCTTTTATATTTGTGGCAGAACTACAGGGAAGAGAGTTTCTTTCTCTCTCTCTCTCTCTTTTTGGTTCAGGGAAGCAGCTTGAGTATGGTGGCTGATCCAAAAGATTTTCTATTCTGTTAGAGCACCAGTCTCTTGGATCTTCGGCCAGAAGAACAGGCTTTTCTTGGAGCTCTGTGTTCTCCACCTGTTGTTGACTTTGGATTGAAAGCTTTGCCAACACTTGAGAACCCCATGAAAGATCTATTGGAAGCAGAGAGGAAATCTTGGAATTCTCCTCCATGTCATTTCTTAAGCCCAAGGGTCCACCGTCTTTCCATTTGATAGCATCTTCATTCGCTTGTTCATTTCTTTTTTTTTCTTCTCAAGGATTTCCAATTGTAAGGGAGGACCGGGGAAGAATGGACTGCTCCATCTTAGCCAACACTGGAAATGACCTGTGTTTTTTGTTTTATGTTAAACAACATGGATGAAGGGAGAGTAAGAACGAGAGAGAGACCAAGACCATGTCTGACTGTCTGTGTGAATGAGTTAATGCTGGAACCATGACCAGAAGCAATATAATATGTAACAAAACATGGCTATAAGTTCCTCTCAATAAGAAACATAAATTTATATGATGTTTTTATTTGTTCTCATTGTAGGATATTACGAAGTTGATGTCCACATTGAGGGTAACCAGGAAAAACAAGAGAAACCTCCGTGGCAAGAAATATTCATTGACAACAAAACATTGAGTAAGGAAGGGCAGAAAATTGTAGGAAAACCAATTAATGTGAATATAACTTCAGATTTTTCAGGAAAAATGCCCTGCACATGTGACTCATATAGAATGAATTTGCCACTTGTTTCTGAATTAATTTTTAGTGATAGAAACTGTTCAGGAAAGAAGGCTGATTACATGAATGCATGTGACAAGTCGCAGCTTGGAACTAAACACTGGAAAACTCATGCCGGAAAGCTTTCTTACAAATGTAATCAAAATGTGAAAGCTCTCAGTCATAAGGCGGAGCATCAGGAATTTCAAACTCTGGAGGGACCCATTGAATGTAACGAATTTGGAAAAGTTTTAAGTGATGAGACAGTTGTCTGTGTTACAGCTCAGAGCTGTCTAATAGGAGAGGATTCCGGTCAGGATGATGAATTGAGAAAAAACTGTGATACTCCGAAAGCAACTGCATTTAGCCAAATGCAAATTGGCACAGGAGAGAGATGCCTTGATGCTCATGGCTGTGGGAGATTGCGTGACAAAACCACCGTTGTCGAACACAGTGACGTTCACGGGGCTACGGCACACTCTGAATGTAATGAACGTGGGAATAACTTCAACAGGAATTTACCCCTCACTCAGCCTCAGAGAATTGTTACAAGACAGGGTGCTCTTGAAAGGAGTGACAGTGAAGAGAACTTGAGCCAGGGCTCAGCCCGTCTCATACATCGGAAGACACAAACTGGAGATGAGTTCAGTGTTTTTAATGGATGTACAAATGCCTCCTACCAGGAATCAGACTTTATAATACATCAGAGAACACAGACAGAAGAGGAATTCTACCAGCGTGGTAAGTATGGGGAATTCTTGCCAAAAAACTCACTTCTCAACGTACGTCGGGAAAATGACACAGGAGACACATCATTTGAAAGTAATGAGTTCAGGAAACCCTTTTATGAGAAAGCACAGCTTATTCAGCATCAGAGAACCCACTCCGGGGGGAGAACCTACGGATGTGAAGAATGCAGGCAATCCTTTCGTTCAAATTCGCACCCTCTTCATTACCCTGCTGCTCCTATGGGGGTCAGTGTCTATGAATATAATGACTGTGGGAACACTTTCTGTCAGACATCAAACTTCTGTGAACATCTGACAGTTCACACAAAGGAGAAACCTTATGCTAACAGTGGATGTTGGAGATCTTACAAGTCTGCCCTCTTCGTACCCCAGACAACACACAGAGTGATGAAACCCTGTCAAAGTAATGAATATGGGAAATCATTCCCCAAGACAGCACGTCTCAGAGAACATCAGAGAATCCACGCGGGGGAGAAACTCAGTGAACGTACTGACTGGGGGAAAACTTCCTCCAAGACAATGCATCTCAGAGCACATCAGAGAGTTCCTACAGGCGAAAAACCCTGTGAATGTATTGAATGCGGGAAAACTTTCTCTCACGAGACACACCTCGGTGCACATCAGAGAATTCATACTGGGGAGAAACCCTATGAATGTCATGAATGTGGGAAAACTTTTGCTGATCATTCAACCCTCAGGATACATCAGAGAACTCACACTGGGGAGAAACCCTATGAGTGTAATGGCTGTGAGAAAACTTTTGCCCACAATTCAGCCCTCAGAGTACATCAGAGAATCCACACAGGGGAGAAACCCTATGAGTGTAACGAATGTGGGAGGTCTTTTGCCCATATATCTGTTCTCAGAGCACATCGGAGAATTCACACAGGGGAGAAACCTTATGAATGTAATGACTGTGGGCGGTCTTTTGCCCACAATTCAGCCCTCAGAGCGCATCAGAGAATTCACACTGGGGAGAAACCTTATGAATGTCATGGCTGTGACAAAACCTTTGCCCATAATTCAGCCCTTAGGGCACATCAGAGAATTCACACAGGGGAGAAACCCTATGAATGTCATGACTGTGACAAGACTTTTGCCCATAATTCAGCCCTCAGAGCACATCAGAAAATTCACACTGGGGAGAAACTCTATGACTGTAACGAATGTGGGAAAACGTTTTCCCAGAAGACACACCTCAGTACACATCAGAGAATTCACACAGGTGAAAAACCCTATGAGTGTAGCGAATGTGGGAAAACCTTCTCCCAGAAATCATACCTCAGTGCACATGAGAGAATTCACAAAGGGGAGAAACGTTATGAATGTAATGAATGTGGGAAAACCTTTGTCTATAAAGCAGCCCTCATAGTCCATCAAAGGATTCACACCGGAGAGAAACCCTATGAATGTAATGAATGTGGGAAAACTTTCTCCCAAAGGACACACCTGTGTGCACATCAGAGAACTCACACTGGGGAGAAACCTTATGAATGCAATGAATGTGGGAAAACGTTTGCTGATAATTCTGCCCTCAGGGCACATCAAAGAATTCACACAGGGGAGAAGCCCTATGAATGTAATGAATGTGGGAGATGTTTCTACAAGACATCACACCTCAGAGCACATTTGAGGGCTCTCACAGGGGAGAAACCCTATGAATGTAAATTGTGTGGGAAAACTTTCTCCCAGAAGTCCTATGTCAGTGCACATCAGAGAACTCACACAGGGGAGAAACCCTATGAATGTAGTGAATGTGGGAAACCTTTTTCCCATAAGTCAACCCTCAGAGTACATCAGAGAATCCACACAGGTGTAAAGTCCTATGAGTGTAACGAATGTGGGAAAACTTTCTCCCAAAAGTCACACCTTAGTGCACACCAAAGAATTCACACGGGGGAGAAACCCTATGAATGTCATGAATGTGGGAAAACTTTTGCCCAAAATTCAACTCTCAGAGTGCACCAGAAAATTCACACGGGGGAGAAACCCTATGAGTGTCATGAGTGTGGGAAAACGTTTGCGCGTAAGGCAGCTGTTCGAGTACATCACAGCAGAATGCACAGAGAGAAAACCCTTGCATGTGACGAATCTGGGAAGTGCTAAGGGAACTCGGACCTTATTGGATAACACAGTGGAGATACGCATGGCACACAGACCGGCAGATTGTCTCCTTCGGTGATTTATTTTCCTAGTAGGCACCTAACTTGTCTGAACTCCCCAGTCTGTTCTTCGTCCAGGTGGGTCTGGTCATGGGGTGTGATGCTGTTTCATTTAAACTAAGTCTGGCCTTGCACATCATCTTACGTTCCTGCCCTGTGCTACGCTGGAGTGGAGGAATTTTCATGGCCAACAGGTGCTGCACATTGAACACAGAACACAAGGCTAAAGAAGCTAGAGTCCGAATAATTCTCCACTAACAGATCTTCACTAGTGAGTTTTTAAAAGCAAGAATTAATCTTGTAGTCGAGCTCTTACAGAATTTGGTCTATGGGTTAAATGCATATAGTTTAGGCACCTCTGTTAAAGTGGGATGAAACTATAATGTCAGAAGACCTATCAGAATTGTATTAAAAATCAGAAATCTCAGGGAAAAAACACAAAAGCCTGTACCACCAAGTGAATGTCACAACATGAAATAATTAAGATGAGACTAAACTCTTGTGTTATGGTAACTGACATTTTTTGAACACATACTGAGTTTGCATCAGATACTTTTTTTTTTCCTGAGGGAATGGGCCAGTTTCAGAATTGAAGATACACATCTTCACCAAGAACAGATGTACCCAAACTTGTGTTTTATATGTAACGCTAAGTTTTCTAGAAAACACATGAGACAATGTTTACCTATGCGCACACGCTGTGGAATGTGAAGTTTTAAAGATGGGAGGAGAACGTGAATTCTGTGGACAACACCAATAAATGTGTGAGACTGCTCCCAGAGCTCTGTGGCATACCTGTATGCGTGTGTAACACAGACTTCCTTGTCGCTTCTGGCGGAAGGCAGGAGCCAGGACCTGCGCTGGACCTGGGCTTGTCCACTGCTCTTTGGAGTGACACACTTTTTCTCCTGCTGGCTTCCCTCAGCTTGATGCTGTTAGATTGTGGCTTTCCTGCTTTGTCTGAACTGGTCTAGCCCTGTTTTTCTAAGACCTTGTCTCAATCCATGGGATTTCTCAAAGGTGTGCGTGTGTGCGTGTGCAGGCATGTGTGTGGATAGTGGTTCTTACGTGGTCTTCTGGCCTTCATTTTGTGTCATCTAATGGTTCATTTTGCACTGAGTAGTTATAAAGCGAGGCCACCTCTTAGCCCTCGAGTCTGCATGTGGCCCGAGCGTCTAGGACCTTAGCGTAGTCCTGTGGCGCTTACCCACAGTAGCGTTGCAAACCAGGTAATCGCTACCTTTCTTGGACAGCAGGTATTAGAACTGGAATAAGATCAGGGGGGGCGGGGAGAATAGTTTCATGTCAGAAGTGCCACATTGGCATTGGCATGCACTCACATTCTGAGGAAAGAGAATATAGAGCCTTAGCCAAGGAAATACTTGGTATTTCTGTGAGGTCTCTGTCTCCCTGTTGGAGGTGTCTCTGCGAAGTCTCCGTGTCTCTTGGTTGGGGGGTGTCCCCAGGAGGGACTTGTGACATGAGCAGGCCTGTGCCCACTGTGCCCAGCCACCTGGTCCTGGTCCCACATGTTGGGGTCCTGACAGGCGTGGGGGGCAGGACCGCTCCTGCTGTCATCTCGCCAGGGCCCTCCTGGAGCAGGACCCTGCAGCACGGTGAGGGTCTGGTCCCCTGTGCGCTGTGTATGTGTCATAAACCACAGGACCACCCTAGAGACATTGTTCCTGGGCTCCCTGCTTCCTGTGTGGCTTAGGGGATGGGGAGGGGGCACGTCACGCTGGGAGCAGAGCACCCAGGGACCCTCCTGGACTGCATTCCTGTTCTGGACAGGTCACTTCTGCCCTCGTGTGTGACAAATATTGATGTCCTCCCGGAGAAGCAGAGCGGGGCCAGGAAAGACTTAGGACATGATGGCAAGCCATTCCCTGTGCCTTTTACGTCCCCATCTGTCCCCTGGAGCAGTGCTTGGGCCGTGTGTTCATGTAAAAGTCACCAGACTGGGAGTGACACTCGAGGTCCCTAGTCCTGGCTTCTCCACCTGTGGTGAAGTCTTCCTTCTACAATCCAGGCGGTGAGGATGTACCTGCTTCTTGACTGTGTGCTAGAGACATTAACCTCCCCGGTTTGCTTTGCTTCCACACGTTCGGCCCTAGTGGTGGCTTCTTGAGGTCTGTGATCTCCAAGCTGGAGCAGGTGGGGACTGGGGGCCGGGCCCTGTCCCCCTCCCAGGCCTGCGGATGCTGGTGGGACCTCAGGGCTCCTTGGTCACTGCTCAGGAGTGGACACCCCGCACTACTTTGCCTCCTTTCTGGGATCCAACCTTTTCCGTTCTTCACGCACATCCCAGCCAGGTTCACCATGTCTGTCAGGTGTTCACCACACCCAGTCACATCCCGTTCATTCTTCCAGAACCCCTCTGGGGTTCACAGAGGGCGACACGGCAGGTGACCCTTGGCCATTCATTCATTCATTCATTCATTCATTCGTTTCGGGGCCAAGGTGACCACCACCCTCATCAGCTTCCCTGATGCCCCCATCCCACTTCACACGCACACAGAGTGGGAGGTGCCAGGCTCTCTGGGCTCCGAGTGGGGGAGGGGAGCTGTACTTTTCATTCAGGCTAAGTAATGGGTTCACAGGGCCACCTCCACCGCAGCCTCCCTTGGGGGAGGAGGGCCCGAAGGGCAGGTCTTATCTGTTCCTACCAGGAGGTCCAGGGACAAGAGTTCTCTTGCTTCTGACCTCAGGGCCTCCCTGCCTTCCACCCCAAACTTCCAGCCACTGGACTCTTGACTGGGCCTGAGAGGGACTGTCCGCCCTGCTGTGCCCTGTGAGCCTGTGCCCTGCAGCTGTGTGAAGCTCAGTGCTCAGGGGCAGTGTGAGGAGGACGGGCTGAGCCAGGTCCTGGGGTGGGGGCTGCATGGCTCTTCTCACTCCTCTCATTGTAGAGTCGCTTCTGCTGTGGGTGTGACGACAGTGTTGTGAAAACGTGAGGAATAAGGAGTGAGCGTGCAAGGCCAAGGTCAGCCTCCCTCCACGGCCCGCCCTGCTGGAGGCCCAAGCACACGCACACAGCGCGGACAGAGGCCACAGCACCACGCTCTGAGGGTTAAAAAATATGTTTATTGTTTTTTGCAGGGGTGTGGGGGGTGGGCTGGAAAGCCTTAGGATTGACCGTGCATGTTACTTCCCCCCAAAATGACCGTGCCCTGGGCAGTGCTGTTAGAGGCCTGGGACACCGGGCATTCTTGGCCCACAGGGGCAGAGACTGGCCTGACGCTGAGTCTTCTTGGGCGTCAGGGACAAGAAGTGACCCAGGCCCTGCTGCTCATGGATGGAGCTGCCCTGGTCATTGCGGTGGGCCAGGTGACTGCAGGCCGCGTGACCCACCGTCAGCCCTTGCTCTGGGCGGAAGGGGAGCCTGTTGGAGCAGAAACCCCCACATACTGGGGCTCGGGGTTCCTGCGTGCGCTCCTTCACATGTGGGGGACAGCGCCTGCAGGGGGTGGCCACCTTCTTCTCTATGAGCCTTTCCATAGCGGTCATCAGCGCCCGACACTCGGCATCCTTGCCTCTGATCCGCCCCGGGCTCTGGGCTTCGGCTGGCCTGGGCTTGCATTTCTGCAGAGCCTCCTGACCTTGAAGACGTTTAAGGGGGAAAATCCCCTGAAGGAAGAGCTTCAGCCGGTGTAGGAAGCCGTCTGGAGGATCCGGTTTCTTCTCTGGCCGCTGCCAGAGGCATTTTCTCTCAACACAGTAGACGGTGCCCCTGGCCCGGGCAGAGGGGTTCATCCTGTCGGCTGGGAAGGTCCTTAATCTTTCGAGCTCTTCGGCACCTGCGTCGGCGTTGGGCCACCTGCTGCCGTCTCTCCTGCAAGTAGGGCCCCGGTTCTTCCCAGCGCACTGAAGCTCCGAGAGCCCCTGCTGCCCTGGACTGCTCCTCTGAGCTGCCACGAGCCCACACAGCCCCCAGGAAGCGGCCCCAATGGCAGCAGTCACTCGATCGCACCGAGGCCCCGGGGCAGCCCAGGGGTCTGCAGGAGGGGGATTGCACGCGGCCCAGTCTTGCGGCTGGCTCTCGGACTGCGCCTTCCCTCGGGCCGCGAGCTTGCTGAGCGCTTCCGTGTGGAGGCCTGTCTCTCCCGGGTCCTGGAGAACAGACCCAGGAGCTTGACTGGCCCCTGTAGGCTCCAGTCTCCACACATGCGTGTTTTCGGACTGTGTCGACACATCGGTTTTCAAGACGACGCTCGCCAATACGGCCTCCCTGGCCCCTTGGGCCGCCAGGCATTGGGAGTCTACGTTCTTCTCCTGCGTCATCATCTTCAGGCGGGGGTCTGGTGGTGCTGGACCCCTATTCTTCCTTCTTGGCTGATTCCTAGCCTTGGTTGAACTTGAGTTGGGCTGCAGGCGGCCCCTCTTGGTCCACTCCACCGTCTCATTCTGGTAGGTGAGTGTGAGGGACTGAGCAGGGGGCCTGCCCTCCTGTCTAGTTAGGGCGGCCTTTGAGGGCCCATGGTCATCATGCAATGGGGCCCCTCTGGGCGCCCCCCGGGTTTCCTCGCGCACAGACGAGGGGCCAGGGAGCGGCCTCGCCAGGTTGGGACCTGGCTCCTCCAGGGCCTTCTCTCCTGGAGGGGCCTGTGGTGGCTTTTCGGGGAACTGAGCCAGCTCGCCGTCGGAGTGGGCCCCAGAGGCGCCGGCGGCTGAGCTGAGAAAGGTGACGTGCTGAATGGGAGAGGCTGCTCTTTTGAGCCTGAAGACTTTTACAGGCTGGAGGACCTTGAGGGGCAGGCCCCACTTGTGCCTTACCCCGAGCCTGGTGACGTGGGCCTCCAGCACCTCTTGGGTGTCGAGGTTGAGAAAAGGAACCGTGTGGGCGGTGTTCACCTGGAGCTTCCTACCCTTCACGGTGCCCAGGTTTCCGGTGTCCAGGTGAGTGTCAGACGTGGCCAGAGCGTAGTTGACGGCGAGCCAAGATCGACGCACAGCCAGAGGGATCCAGCCCTGGCTGATCTGGCCCAGCTTCCTGTCCAGGTGGACTTGCAGGAGGTTCTCTAGATTCTGGCCGAGGCGCCTCAGGACGCCCCTTTCTGAGTGGCTCCTCAGAAGCATCAACTCAGTTTCTGACTCCTCAGAGTCTGTCCCGTCAAACATCACGAGGGAGCGTCTGGAGACACCGGAGGGGTCTCTAGGGACCTTCCCCGGAGCAGGGCCCAGGCCCCTGCCGGTGTCCTGGCTGGGCTGGGATCCCCCGTCCAGTGCATCCTGGCTGCTGTCCCCCGTGAAGGAAGATGGCTGCGAGGACCCGCACCGTCCCGGGGCCTCACGCATCCCTGCCGATTCGCCCTGAAGCGGCCTCAGAGCTCTGGGCTCCTGGGTCTCCTGGGGCGACTGCCAGCGATGCTGGACAAGCCATTTTTGCATGTGTTGCTCCAGCTGCTGCCGAAAATCGGGACTGATTGGAAAATACTCAGGGAGGATGGAGTCCTCCCTGCTGTCCTCGGGAAGGTTGCACGTGGAGTCGCTGAAGACTTCCCGAGGTCTTTGGTCTACGGGAGAGGAAGCCCGCCCACTTTCTAGGGGCTTCTGCCACACGGGCCACTCAGGATCTTGACTCTCATTTGCGATGAGAGATGGTGGCCGGTTCTGGGCTGTTGGGCAAGACTCTCCAGCTGCCCCCATCTGGGGTGCAGAAGAAGGTGGCAGAATTGGTCGAGAGGATCGGAGGTGCGCCTGGGTCCGGGCCTGAGCCAGAGACGAGGCCTGGACCTGCCGCATGGTTGGAATCAAGCGTTGAGATTGGGAGTCCCCGTGGGACAGGGTCTGGGACCGGGCCAGCGGTGGAGAGGCTTGCACCTGTGCCTGCGTCTGAACACAGGCTCTGGGGACTTGGTTGAACAAGATAGGAGACTGCAGGGAGGGAGGGTTCCCAGCGATCCAGGAGGGAGCTACCAGGGATTCGCTGTGCAGAGAGGGGAGGCCCCAGAAAAGCTGGTTGCATTTCTGCTGAAGGGGGTCTCCCGCGACTTTGGGATGTGACAGCCGCTGAGTACCAGGTTGTGCAGGTTTGTCTCCGGCACCCCAGGAGGGCCAGGGGGGCTCGGTGTTCTGCCCAGCGTTCAGTGACTTCAGCACGTGCCCCAGAGAGTGCAGGTGGTAGTCGGGGCTCCTTTGGGTTGGATATGAGCTATCATTTTCTCCCCAAACCTTGATCTGGACTCTCTTCGTGAGCTGTATCTCCAGGACACGCTGGTCGTCCGAGCTCAGCAGGGAGAGACTCTCAGCCTGCACCCGCCTGTCTGTGGGGTGTCCCCACAGCGCGGCCTCTGGTGGGTGGTGGGACAGGTGCTCCTGCTGGGATGAGCACTGTGAGGAGCGCAAGGCTTTGGCAGCCGCCTGCCACCAGGACAGAGCCAGAACGGGACGGCCTGGGTGGTCGAGGCTGGACGTGGCTGGGATGGGAGAAGCCGGCCGAGGTGGGTGCGGAGACGAGCCTGGTGGGACGGTGCCGGATGGTGGTTCCACGGAGTCACGTGGAGCCAGAGGTAGAGTGAACTCTGGCGGTGGGGGGCCAGAGGAGGCTGGAGGTGGAGGGGGAGCCTCTGAATCAGGGGGGCAGGGAGGACAGGGGGAAGGGGACAGGGGCCGAGGTGAAAGGCCATCCAGAGGAAGGGAAGGCTCTGGAGGCTGGAGGGCCCTCTGAGGGGCATGAGGACGAGTAGAAGCCGAGGAGGTGGTTGCGCCTGGTGACAAGGCAGAGACCCGAGGTGACAGATGTTCAGTGGGGGGAGCCGGAGAAGCTGATGGGGACACGGTGGGAGCAGCACCTCCCACAGGCTCCCTGCAGGGCTGGTGGTCGCCCGCTGGAGCTGCTTCACTCGCCTCACCCAGGGGGTCTTGACATGAGGGCGGACGTGAGCTGCCCTGGTCCGGGGGCCTCACCAGGTGGCTGCAGGAGACAGGGGCACAGGCTGCAGCCAGGAGCCCACAGGCCAGAAAAGGCCAGAAAGACCAGGTGGGCGGGGCCAGGAAGGTCAGTGGGCGGAGCCTGGAGGGTGGGGCCTGGAAGGATAGGTGGGTGGGGCCAGGAAGGTCAGTGGGTGGAGCCAGGAGGGTGGGGCCTGGAGGGCCATGTGGGTGGGGCCAGGAAGGCCAGTGGGCGGAGCCGGGAGGGTAGGGCCTGAAAGGACAGGTGGGCGGGGCCAGGAAGGCCAGTGGGTGGGGCCAGGAGAGTGGGGCCTGAAGGGCCATGTGGGTGGGGCCAGGAAGGCCAGTGGGCAGAACCGGGAGGGTGGGGCCAGAAAGACCAGGTAGGCGGGGCCAGGTGGGCCATATGGGCAGGGCCCGGCCCCTGGGGCCCAGGGTTCTTCACGGCCGCCAGACTGACGTCATAGTGCCCCTGTTCTCAGCCCTGGGCTATGGCCACACACCATGTCCCCTCCTTCCCAAGACTTCCTAGGCTGGGGAGGGAGGACCCAGGAGAGCAGGGGGGGATCCCCTACCTCTGCAGGAGAGAAAGCAGGTCCCGAGTCTCGTCCAGATCTTGCAGGCAGTCTCTGCAAGCTGGAAATCAGGACACCGGGTCACGTGGTGAAGGCAGGGCCCAGGGGGTCTCCCAAGAGGCCCTGTCAGGGGAGACGCCTGGGAGAAGGACTCTGGAGCCCAGGACCCGTGACAGTGACGGCGAGGCTCACGGCAGGCAGAGCTGCCCTTGACAAGGTGCATCCACACCCACTGCTCCTGCGGCCCTCACAGCTGCCCTGGGAACCTGAGGTCCCAGGTCAGGGACCTGGAACCCGGCCCTCGGGGATGGGACAGAGGAGACCCACTTTGGGGCTCAGGGCCCAGGGGCAGACGCTCACCTTTCAGAGCTCTGTTTTTCTTCCTGCTGTTCCACCTCGGCTCCACAGGATGCTGAGAGACAACACAACATGGGGTGCTGGGACCACGCTCTTACCCCTCTCTCTAGAGTAGCTGTTCATGAGCAGATGTGTCCCACATTTAACTCACGGGGCTCTGAAGTTACGTATTCCCCTTTTATTTTTAAAGTGCATAAAAGATTTCTGGTTTTTCTTTGAAAAACGTAAAGAAGGGTGTTCTGTGTGACACCCACCATGGGTTTCTTCCATCCCCGATCTTCTAAGAAGCCCCTCCATCCCCAGACCTACAGGCCTGGGTGGCTCTGTCAGGCAGGACCCTGGGTCCTGAGGCCAGAGCCCTACTGTGCCCTCTGCTCAGAGGCTTCCGGAGTCTCCCATGGCCCCCGGATCAGCCCGACAGAGGAGAGAGGCTGACCCGGGACACCTGCCACAGCAAGACGTCTGGAGAACCCGTGCTCGGGGGTCTCAACTCAGTATCCTGTCCTCGGCCCCTGGTCACTGCATTTGGAGCACCCCCCCCCCCCACACACACACCCCAACTCCTGATCTGAGATCTTCAGATAGAAATACTCCTGCCTGCTAACCCCTGCCCGGCTGGTTGGTTCCTAGAAGGAGAGTGTTCTGTTCTGTGAATGCCCATCTTGAGATTCTCCAGGTGATACAGAAACATAGGATGAAGAATAAAAGCTCATCTCCATTGGGGCTGGGCCTTGGGCTCCTTACCTTCTTGCTGTTTCTTCCCTTCCTTGGTGGGGGTGAGGGGGGTATAGCTTTGTAGACGACAAAGACTAAAAGGGGAAAGAGTAAAAAAGAGAGCCCCAGTCCACAGAGGACGGCAAAGATGACATCAGCCACCCAGGGCGTGACACTGGGGCTTAGCCACATGGCAAAATCGCTCTTCAGAGATCCGAGAAGCTTCTCCATCATCTGAATCGCACCGCTGCCGTTGAGCAACTGAGCTCTGGCAGAACACTGGGAAGCAGAACCTCAGGCCTACATCACAGAGCTGGCCTTGTCACAAAGGTTCCTGTGGGCGGGGCAGGGGACAGGAGGAGGAGGAGGCTGGACCACAGCCCTGCCCCCACCACCCAGCCCTACAGACCCCTGCCTGTCGCGGCCTCTCAGCTCTCATTCCAACCAGAGAGACTTTGGCCGACCGTAGTAATTTCACCTGGAACCCATGTGGCACTTGGTTCCCTTTGTTCCTTCAAGGTCTTGTCTTGAGAGACACACCGGTTTTATAATCCCTGAGAATCTGAAGTCGAATCTGAAATTTTGGCCATTTCTCGGGGATTTTGACTCTATTTCCTCTGTCCTCAATGCGCCATAATGGTTTTGTCTTGTATAAACCCAGGCACAGAATGTTTACACTTAGTTTTGTGAATTTTAAATAGTGTTGTGTTTCTTTCTTTTTTTATTTTTATTTTTTTGCCATATTCTCAATCATCGGAGGGACCCACACACCCAAAATTAAAATAATTTATTATTTAGAATTCACAAGTCTTAAGTATGAAGGAATTATACAAAGTAGTTAAACCTCCTCCCCACGAGATAAACTATAAAAGATCCCATTTTAGATATCCAGATCCTTGTAGAGGAAACGTCAGTTGAATTAATTGTGCACAATTAGTAATTTGCTACAAAGTTCCCTGTTAGCAGATTAAGTAGTTACAGAATTGCTATAAGCCAAGTGGAATAATGCCGTGCAAGAAGTGTCCTGATAACCTTTCTTTTGGAATCTTGCTAATGGCTCAAATAAAGACTGAGGAATCCCATGTAACCAAAATAACCTTCAGGGCTTTTGGAATATCATGATAAAAGAGAGGGAAGAGAAAGAGAAAAGAGAGGGAGAGAGAAAGAGAGGAAGAAAGTATTTTCTTAAACATATACTATGCATAAAACTTCACTTTTGTGACGTCAATATGGTCCTTGGAAACTTTTTTTTTATTGAGCTTTCTTTCTTTAACTTGTTGCTTTTGTTATCTGAGGTACGCTGCAAACTGGTTTCAGAATTTAACTCCTCTCTCTCCTTATGAAAAAAAAATCTCTGTAAAATTTTGTGCTGCTACTAACATAGGCATCCAGTTTAAAGTAAATATTTTCACAGACCCAACACTAGGTATTAACATTTCGGCAAGATAAAACCTACACGTCAGTATGAGACAAGTTGTCGTGTGTACGTGTTCAATGTATATAATCCATTGAACTGAGGAATAGCGATGAACTGAGTGGCAAAGGAAGACCGGAGCTATTTTTGTTCTCAGATGCGGGCGTATTATGTGTGTTTTTCCTAAGGACAAAATGTTCTCCCCCACGATAGGATAAGAGCCATGCTAAAAGGAGCCACCGACCTCACTTGGATGCATTTTATTGGAAAACACTCATCAGAGGACAATTCCTGTTCCAGCAGGGAGACAGCTAAGCGGACCGTGATATGTCATCGCCAGATCCCGGGCCAGGATTAATGGCTCTGAAGAACAAGATGCCTCTCTAAGTCTTCCTGTAATGTTACACCCAAGAATGGCTGTTCCCACTGTTCCAGTCCCACAAGTCTCAGAGGAACAGGGCACATGGATCAGCCAGGGCATGTTCTAAATCATCTCTCTTGTTTCAGGCCAAGTCATAGCACCCCTGGAACCTGCCAAACAGAAGCTTGCCTGGCCTGCCCCGGGGGTGGGGTGGGGGGTGGATGTGGGATTGGTGGGGAGGGTTGCAAATGATGTTTAGAGCATCTCTCACCACCCCAAGGGAAGGCTGCAATGTCCCTGGAAAGATATTGTCTGATTCTGCTACTAACTGGTTCAAATGACCTTGAAAAGGCCGAGGGATTTCCATAAGCCCTCCATCCCCTATATATAAAAGGCCACAACAATGAGATTGCAGCTGGGAGCCTTTGACCTTCACAAGTCAGTGCTGAGGAGGTCGGAGTGGGGCTGGGAGACCTGCTTTGCACGCCAGCAAGATATCAGTTCCCCTGCAAATTCATCTGAAGGTACCGTCTGTTGAGTGTGTGTGGTCAGCGGTGGGGACAGCTCACACCTGGGGCTGGGGACTGAGACACCCCCCTTAGGCCTGTGCCTTTCTCGGCCACTTGTACCCATTTTCTCCTCGCTTGGAGCAGCCTACCCTGCCCCTGATTGGGGAGTCGATTTAGACAAGTCAAGGGAGTTCTCCCTCTCTGATCTGTAGGCGTCAATAATGCATGAAGTTCACGGTAAAGAGTGTGAAAAGAAAAAAGGCAAACAGAAATTTGAGTTGATCTCCCTGATTAGGTCTCTTTTATGATGAAGTGAAAGAATCTATCTCATGCTGATGGATGGATAACTGAGACCTAAGGAAACAGCCATTATCCATCGGTGCCAGAATTATGGAGGCTTCTCAGGAAGCTGGCTGTCAGCACGGTGAATCGGTAATTTGGGGTTTTAACATGACCGAGGAAGCTGGGACTCAGGAAATTAAACTGTAGAATGTTCTTTTGCTTTAGCTTATCCAATTGGCCGTTATCTATCCCCTTATTAGATGACGTAAGTGCATGAGTCTCACGCAAAGTCAAAGTTTAATAAATGTTATTTGATCTAGTTAACATTTAATGAAAAGGGAGTTCTAGTACTCTTTGTGTGTAAGTTAATTAGTCAAGTAAATTTCAAAATTGCCATCAGAATTATGAATTTTCCAAATTGGTAATAAGTTATTGCAAATCAGACTAGTTTTCTCAATAGATATAAACTCTAGTTAAAAAGGCTTTGGCTGTGGGAAATGCAGATCAATTGAACTGCTTGTTTATCAAAGAACAGGCCCCTTTTACTAAAAGCCTGTCTAATTATTGCTATTTTCCCTTCACACTTGGGAAAGGCAACCAGATCGCCTCATTTGGAAGTGAAATAACAAAAATACAAAGCGCCTCTAACGTTGAAGGCCCAGACCATTTCCTTGAACTTGATGCTGGTGGATTTCCCTGACTGTTAGAGCCAGAGAGAACCTCCACGAACCCCTAACCAAACACCTCAGTTCAGAGATGAGGATACCGAAGTGAAGACTCTTTGCCAAATGCTAAAAAAGAAACTTTCTAAGCCAAGTGAATGAAACTCATAACATAAAAACCATTTCAACACGAATTTCAGTATGTTACTAATAATATGGTTGAAATAATTATAAGCCAAATATTCAAAAAAAATAGAAGCAAAAACAAATAACTGGCTATTTAGAATATCTGTCAATTGTTAGAACTTGAATGTTTATTTTTTTCTTTGCTCACACCAGGTGTGTTTTCTGTTAGCATAAGAATGCAATAAAACTGGTGAAGTTGTGCTTATTTGTTTAAAGGATGAGTCTTTTTGTGGTGGAAGGGTAACGATTAAAACACGCTGTTGCTATGTTGGCATTGCCATGATTTTATTCATTAATTCATCAAATACTTTTTGAGTGCCAAGTACTTTCGCAGAGGGCTTTCCAAGCCCACAAACATTCCAATACCTTCAGGGGGGCAATATAGATAATACACTCAATATTTAAAGGCACGTGGCCTTGACTTGACCTTCAATTATACTTCTGGGAGTTTGTGCTACAGATCTACTTGTATATGTGAACAAAATGAGTGAATTACTCTGGATTTTTTTGGTGGTAGACCCCCTTAGGAATGAATGTAAGTGTCCATAGATACAAGAATAGTTCTGTAAATTATGGCGTATCCATGCATACCTAATGGTGGCTGTGAAAACCCACATGGGCCAGTAAGGCAATATTTTCTTAAGTGAAAAAAAAAAAAAAAGCAAAATGCAGTACAGTATGCTTGCAAAAACGAAAGTGTTACGTACACACATACCCGCACACATGTGCTTTCATTAAAATGGAAATATAAAGAAGACACCATTAGCCGTGGGTGCCTTTGGGAAGTGTAGCTGACATCAACAAGAAGAGAGGAAAAAGGCTTTTACAATCAGTTTTATGTCTTCTTTGGAAATGACTTGTGTACATTTCTAAGAATGACGTCTCAATGGAGCATCGTGGCTTATAGTGTAAAGCTTTGTAATCCGTTGACCAAATTGTTTGGGGGGTTTTCTGAGAAGAATAACAGAATAAATAATATTCATGTGCATCTCCAACTATACGCAAACCACCCCAAACAACAAGGAAGCAAAGAAAAAGAGCCATCCTCCAGTTTTGGGGGAGTACAAGGAGAGTGAATGCTCTTCAGTCTTTCTTTTTTCTCCCAAGTGTCTCATTTCCTCCCACCCCCACCGAGGCCGCGGGCACTCCTCGGCTCCCCTCTGGCTCCAGCCACCCTCCTGAATTTTCGCATTTAGACACACCTGCCTCTCGCACTTGCTCAAGTGTCTAAGGAATTACTCTTTGTTGATCAGAATAATTCAGCTGCACATGAGAGAGGCCAGGTCAATAGCAATTTTTCTCTTGAAAGGAGAGCAAAGTAATTTTTAGTTCTAAAAAACGTTTTAATCTGGAAATCAGTTCAAGATTGTGAAACGGTACAATCGTAAAGAATTCTCATACACCCTTCCCCGGGGACACCTGTCCCCACCCTCTTTGCTTTATTATTGGCTTTGTCTCTCTCTACTTTTTAGGAGCCATTTGAGAATACGTTGACTGCCTCTTCAGGAGCTGTCACCTTGAAGTACCCTGTGTGTACTTCCCAAGGACGTAGTCGCTCTCTTTCCTGGTCACAGAACTGATGTCACCCTCGGGAAATGTACTATTGCTACAGTCCTGTTGTCTATGTTCCAGCTCTGTCCATTGATTCAACAGCAACCCAGACAGTATTTTGAAATTTAGTTTTTGAGCTGATCAATTGACTAGACTGATATTTGTGAGCGTTTATTCTTAGAAAAGCTCAGGAAAGTAAAAAGCCGTCGAAGGCACACACACACTCACCTGAGAAGTCTCTGAGTATTTTCCTCCCTTCTGCACACACCATGGGATGGACGTAGCCAATCGAAATTGAGAAGGCATGAGCGTAAAGATCTAAATTCGGATTTAGAAAGAAAAAAAAAAAAAGTCAGTTGCATAAGAATAAGATGGAAACACCAGAGTTTGAAAAATCCCTCTGTGCAAAAGGAGAGTTAGATCTGGAAAGTCTTCCAAAGGGATTCTGAAGGATTCAGGCACCTGCCTGGGCTTCCATGATATTCCCGAGTGTTTCTTATTCCTGTGACTCGATCACAGTGCTGTCCCTTCTTCCCGACCTGAGACCCACAGAGAGCTCAGCTGGGGAAAACAACACCTTTTCTCCTTCATCAGAGCTTCCACGGGGGCAACCCTAGAGAGAGGTGGCGTGGAGCTGCAGGGGGCAGAGAGAGTGACTTCAGTACCCTTAGGGAAAACGAGGCACCTCTATGTCTGGCTTTATTCGGAGGCTTTTCTGAAATGCCCTCTATTCTGGTTTGGAGGGTACAAAGCAGCCATCCCAGCTACCACTGTGCTGCTCACGCGAGCACAGGAAATGGAGCAAAAGACGTGAAATGGACTGGGAGGAGGGCAGTGCCGCCCGTCTGAAACGGGATCCGGTTCCTCTCCTAGAAGTCCTTCCCAGGGGTCCTCATCTTAAACGCCGGAGGTCCCGGTCCCTGGCGGTTTCCAGGAAAACCAGCAGCGAGCTAGACTCTCAGAAATGACATGGGAGCAGGGGGTCCCCTCTTTAGCAGAGTGGTGGCTGTCCTTTTTCACAAGACAGTCACTTCTTAAACACAGTGGACCTCACTCAGTGAATGTGGTCTGATCACGGTGATCCCCAAATATAAATCCTGACTGATAAATCCTGACTCATCACGGGAAGCTTTTGCCAAAGGCTTCTCTGCAGGAGGTCGAGCCCTAAGCCTTCAGGCAGGAAGGAAAGTGTCGATCCCTGAGATAGGAGGCTGTGTGGTCCCCTCAGCCCGGCAACAGAGACCTGGAAACCTTAAATATGGGCTGAGTCACTAAGGAGCAGAGCGCGAGGATCATATGTGCAAGCTAGGGATGGCGAGAGCTCATGCAGGTGTTGACTCAAATTCAGTTAACAGTTCTGATCCCTCATTAGGGGCAGGGCCGGCCGGGAGCTCCCGAGGACAGGCACTTGTGGTGATGATAGGTGAGCGTGCGGGGAATTAATGTCCCTGGGCGGGGCCCGTCCCTCTGTATGGCCACGTTGCATCTCTGCTTCATAGAGCATGAAACTGGGGCTCAGGGAGTGGGGAGGGTCTCTTGACCAAAGTCACGCCGTGAGTGGTAATGCCATCTGTCACTCTGCTCAGCTCCGGGGTTCTCCTGGTTATTAGGGTCCAGCCTCCAGGTTGGTGAGTGAGGTGGGGATGTCCGTTGTGTGTGGCAGGCAGGACAGTGGTGTCAGCATGTCCCTAGTGAGTGAGTCTTTTTTTAAATTTTATTTTATCATTTTGAGAGAAGGTGAGAGGGAGAGAGAGAGAGAGAGAGAGAGAGAGAGAGAGAGAGAGGGAGAGAGAAGGGGGTGGCCCAGAGCAGTCTCCATAGTTGCACATCATTAGTTGTGACATGGTTTCATTTCACACGGGTGGGGCCACGCAGGGCAGGGACTGAACTGGGGGCCTCCCGCATGGGAGGCGAGAACCGTCACCACCATCCCAGCGGTTACCAGTTGCACCGCCGTTCAGCATGTGGGTTTGCACGGGCCGGGGCCGGGCATCAATCCCTGGACCTCACAATTGTGAGGTCTAGATGCTTCACTCTTCTATGATGCCCGCCTGCCCTCTAAGTGCCTGAGTTCAGGGTCCTTCCTGAGTCCTTGGAAGGTTCCAGCCATGGTGCTCGGGCTCGTGGATGAACACAAAAGCCCCAGAGCCTGCTGCCTGGTTCACTTTGGGCTCACCCCGATTTAATGTGAATGCCACCCTGCTTCCAGCCACTTCTCTTAAGCTAGCTCAGGATGAGGCAATCCAGGTAAATAGACATTTTTGAGGATTGAACGTGTGCACTTTCATCACACACCCACACCCCAAATGAGCTTGCTGTGGACATGACCACTTGTCAAATACAGTGGCCCTCCAGATGACCTTAACAGACACTTCTCTCAGGAAGACATACATATGGCCAACAGATATATGAAAACATGCTCCACTTCACTAGCAATTAGGGAGATGCAAATAAAAACCACAATGAGATACCATCTTACACCTGTTAGAATGGCTATAATCAACAAGACAAGGGATAACAAGTGCTGGAGAGGCTGTGGACAAAAAGGAAC
>PVKE010025711.1:0-22837 GCA_004027555.1 Craseonycteris thonglongyai | reverse complement strand
TAGTTTAGTGGTTACCTGAGGGTAAGGGGGGAGGTGGGTGGGAGAGATGGGTGGTGGGGCGGGGAGGGGAAATCAAACACACAGTGATGGAAAGTGAGCTGATTCTGGGTGGTGAGCACATAACACGATGTATAGACAATGTAATGTAGAATTGTACACCTGGAAACAATGTAATTGATATCAATTAATGTCACCCCAACAAATTTAACAACAAAAAATAAGTCATTTTTAGTTAATAATAATAATAATAATAATAATAATAATAAACAGAGCATCAATGTCAACTTAAAAAAAAAAAAGGGTAACGCTTTTAAATTGTTTTGAAGAAACATTGTATTTCCTTTGTGTTCATGCCCATATTGAGAACTTGACTGCTCCTTAAAAGGCTGGAATGTATAAGAAAAGTAGGATCAGCAATACTTTAGGCTTGAGCCTATCAGCTGTGGATGAGAGTGTAAAGCAATACCCTCTGCCTCAGAGTGAGGCAGGCGCAGCTTAGTTAAGGTGCTCACCCATGCCCCCGATTCTCAAACCCCACCTTCGCCACCTGCTTCCACCAGCCAGGTCTCCTGTCAACCGGTGGCTGGCTGCCCTGCACACTTACGGAGAGCAAAGCAGGAGATCTTATTTTTGCTTTTCTCCCTCCTCAACTTTCCCCTCCCTTGAGTGTTCGTAGGGTGTTATGAGGATGGAAGAAAAATCCAAAGGTTTCCCAGTTAGCCATTTTATCATAAGACATTTTGTTCTTGGCATTGGTTCTGACGAATGGGGTCATAGTAGAAGGGTCAGACACTGTCTCAAAGTCCACTTAGCTGGTCTCCAGCCCAGCTCTCTGGGTTCCAACCCAGCCTCCCTGCGTGCAAGTCTCCTGAGTTCTCAAACTCTCCCTGTGTTTGTCTGCTCACCTCCTGGTGCCCATTTCTCCACTGGCTGGTCCCTCTCCTTCAAGTTCCTACATGAGGTGGGAAGTGAGGAAACAGAAGTATCTGGGATGGATGACTTCCTAATTCCTGTGGGAACTCAGGGAAATTTAGGTTCTGATGTGTTGAGATTGTGGTGTCTGTGGACATCCAGGTGGCGCTGTCCAATAGGCGATTGGTTGTATTCCTGGGAATACAGAACAAAACAAGAAGCCTTCTCTGTCCTCACCATGCTAGGAAGTGATCCCTTCCTCTCTGAGTTTTCCCAGCACCTAGAACTAAATCCCTAAAGGATGGTTAAAGGATTATTTAATTCTCACCTGTGATAACTAAATACACTAAAAAATAATAGTTTTCTCCTAATTCAGAACATGAACATAACCATACATGAACCTATTACATGGTCCTTTTATTTTGAGCAAAAGTACCCAGTCTCTGAGTTTTGTTCCATGTTCTATCCCAGGCTTGTCCAACCCACAGCCCATGGGACACATGAGGCCCAAGATGGCTTTGAATGCAACCCAACACGAATTTGTACTTCCTTAAAACATTATGAGAGGTGGTGTTTGTTTTTTTTAGCTCATCAGCTATCGTTAATGTTAGTGTAGTTTGTGTGACCCAAGACAATTCTTCCAATGTGGCCTAGGGAAGCCAAAAGGATAGACACCTCTGCTCTAGTCTGTTAGTAATGCTGAATAAAGCACTCACTGTGTTCAGGTCTATAAAACTGAACATTTACATTTTTAAAAAATTGAACTGAATGTCACTTTGCAAAATCTGAACATATTTTCTCCACTTAGTAATACTCTTAGTATAAATATGACTTTGAGAAAACTTCCAGCTTTAATAGCCACACTAAGATTTAATAAGTGGATGCCAATACTGTATATGAGCACATATTTCTCCTCCTTAATTTCTGCAATCCAATCTTAATAAACTTTTCCCACACCCATACTTCTAGTTTTTCCTCTCAAAATAGGGCTACTTTTACCATGTCTCTTAAGTAGTACTAAGGCTTATTACATAAAATGTTAAAATCCTATTTGTGGTATTGTTTACTGCTCTTGCTACTTTTAGAGGAAAATGTTAGCTTTGTTCCTCTTGGCCTTTCACAGACAAAGACACTGCCCTTCCATAGCAGTTGGCAGAGATGGCAGTTCTTCCTGGATTTCATTTCCTATTATTTTTCTAGTTTGCGTTTTGTTTAATGTTGAAACATAATGAAGAGAAGGAAGGTATTTCTTTGGGATATTTGCTACTACCCAATTTCCCCATTTTCTGATGGAGTTGTAGTTTTTATTTTCTTTTTTCTTTTTTTAAAAGATTTTATATTATTGTTTGAGAAGAGAGAGAAAGGGGAGGCAGGCAGAGCAATCTCTACGGTTGTAAAATCATTAGTTGTAACATGGTTTCATTCCACACAGGTGGATGTGCAGGATGGGAACCAAACAGGGTCCTCTCGCAAGGGAGGCGAGAGCTTTTACGCTCCCCAGCCATCCTGGCGGTTACCAGTTGTGCTGCAGTTCAGCCTATGGGGTTTGCACAAGCAGGGGCCAGGAATCAAACCCCAGACCACTTAGCTATTCCAACATCCCCAATGAGATTCCATTTTCAGTCTTAACTGTCTCTGATTAAGTCCAGCTCAGATATTCTAGGTTAAGTAGCCTTCATGTCCTCATTTGGAGAAAATGCTGCTCCTTAAGGCCTTTTATTTGATCATATATTACAGAAGCTGTTGGCTCTATCAGCTGGTGGCAAAACTAACCAAGCAAGATAGATGATGCTCAAGACCACTTGGGTTGCCAGTGTTCAAGGCCCCCTCTTTCTACAATCCCCTTCTCACTCAAAAATCTTAACAGTGAAATGTATATGCAAGGAAGGAGACATTTTGATGTTATATTACAGATATATAATTACCTTACTTTAAAAATATAGTATTACAGGTTCAAAGCATTTCTTTTGACCTAGGGTATACATTGCCTCAAAAAGCAAAATTCAAGAAGTATCTTCATGGAACTTTGATTAATATTTAAGCTTGATCCTGACATATTACTTTCTCTGAACTTTGTAATTAAACGTCAACCCATTATTCCAAAATTATTTTCTCTTCAACTTGTTTTTCCTCACACAGCTAATCATAAAACAAAAATCAGACTACACACTCTCCATGGTGTTTAGCTTCCCAGATGTGAGGGCTGTGTTCCTGTTCTTCTCCCTGTCCAGGTGATTGTGCCTGAAATCTGGTAGAGCTGGCTATCAGGAACAAGGGAAATAAAGTGTACTCAGTATGGTCAATGTACTAGTACTGATATGTGATGCAATATGTACATAAAGTGACAGGAGCATTTAGAAATGTTTATAGCTTTTTTACATTGTTATAACATCCAAATGAAGCAATACAAACATAATAGTCCATGGCCAACTGGGAATAAAAATAAGATTGGTCCTTCAACTCAGTTTGCAAAGAACCCCGTACATGTCTGGAATGCAGTGGCACTCAACATGTTAATTCTCTTCATTTCCCTTACTACTCATGTGAAACTCAGAGCATTAAAAAAACAAAACCCCCACCCCAAATAGCTTCTATGGAGAAAAACTAATTTGACTGTTTTATATCCCAACTTCATGAACTAAATTTAGTAGTTCACAAAGACTTCATTTCCCAATTAAAAGCAACTTCTGGATTTCTCAAGACTGACCAAAGAGGTATAAAGTCATTAAACTGGTAAATACAGTTGAATATAAGATTGTCTAGGCCTGCATCATAATAATATGATTAAGAATTGTCCACAGACCACAAAAAAAAAAAATTGACCATTATTTGATGGTCTTGGTCTTTATCCATCTCTTTTTATGCTGGTTTAAGTGTGAAAAATGGTTTAAGTGTCAGATTCCCATGGGCCATCAGCACATGCCATTAGCTGTGCTAGGCCTCTTACATCCACCATCCTATCTGAGGAAAGAGTGAAGAAACAAAATGGAGTCACCATAGCCAAGCTAACAAAACTACTTAAATCAAGGGATGCCGGGATAGCTCAATAAGTTGAGTGCTTGCCTTGCAACCGCAAGGCAAAGCCATATGCTGAGCTGTGGCACAACTGGTAAAGGCCAATCCTGGCGGCAAAGCTTCTCATCTTCCATGAGGGAGGGCCCCCCGTTTGGTTCCCACCCCACATGGCCTCACATCCACCTGTGTGGAATAAAATCATGTCACAACTAATGATGTGCAACTATGAAGACTGCTCTGGGCCCTCCCCCTTCTCTCTCTCTCTCTTACACACACATACACACCTTCTCTTAAACAATAAAATTAATCTTTAAAAAAATTACTTAAATCAAAAGGGCCTGAAACTTGAATAGATATATTACTTTAGCCTGAGGACTTAAAACTTTTGAACTTTTCATGGTGCATCAATACCTGGAGATATATATATATATATATAAAACCTCTGAAGAACTTAGAAAATAAGGTTCACAGACTACCTGACATCCATTATCCAGACCAATAGACATCTGAAAGATTCTCATTTCAGAGTAATCCAGGGGCTAAGAAAGTAGGATTTATCTTCTCTTCTCAAGAATGTACTTTTTACTATAAGATCTCTAATTTTTTCTCTTTTCTTTGGAACACTCTGGGTGTTATCTGGTAGTGTCTCACAATTTGCAAATCTTAAGACCCTTGAATAAAACCTTGTCATTTAATTCTAGCAAAGCCTCCCAATTCATTTACTCTTGGTTGACATTTACAGTGTCAAGAGTGGGATCCAAAAAACTGTCCACTTCAATTTCAGTCAGGCTGTTGGATTCAAGCAAGATATCAGCTCTGTCATCTCCCTGACAGCTCCAGGATTCCAATATTGAATCCTCTCAGTTCCAAAATTCCCTCCTTAGTTCTCAGGACCTCTGGTAACCAAATATATAAAATCTGTGTTGTCCTTCTATTCTATAAAATGGGGTACCACTCCCCCCCCAAACACACACATAGCTATAAAAGCACTCGTGCCAAAAATCTAGCCCATAGCTTCCATAAGATTACAAATTAATTATCTCCTCTATAAATAAAAAGTCCTAACTATCTGAGTAGATAAAACCTACTCTCTCTTTTTAAAAGATTTATTTTGTTTTGAGAAGGTGAGAAAGAGAATGGGGGAGGGTCCAGAGCAGTCTCCATAGTTGTACATCATTAGTTGAGACTATTTCCTTCCACACAGGTAGATGTGGGCCCAGGTGGGGCAGGACCAAACCAGGGTCCCCCTGCATGGGAGGCAAGAGCCCTCGCCGGCATCCCAGCAGTTACCAGTTGCTCAGCAGTCCAGCATATGAGTTTGCATGGGCCGGGGCCAGGAATCAATCCCTAGACCTCGCAATTGCAAGGTAAGCACTCAACCTGCTGAGTTATCCCAGTATTCTCCCTCTTTTTCTGATTTTACCACCCAACATAAAACTCCCCAGAGCCTAAGACCACTGTTCAGGTCCAAGTCCCCAAGGCCAGGGAGCACCGGGGTATCCAAGGCTCCTCCCTTACTGTGGCTGAGATGATCACTTAACTACCAAGTAGGGAGGGTATTTAATTTTTATTCCCTGCAGCCAAAGAATCAAGAAAGAAAGAAAGAAAAAAAAGCCTGCCTTTTCTTCAGGCAGGAGGAAGGCTGGGTGTTAGGTTTCCTTCCTGGCAAATAAGGGACAAGTTTCAAGGCCCAGGTCACATTTCCCCACAGAACCAATGCCTTGGATGCTGGCTGGTCCCTGGCCTTACCTGAAGCAGGCTGGCAGCACTGGAAAGGATTGAAGCCCTTGCTTCCTACTTCAGAACCCTTCAGAATCCTGTTTCAGATTTGAGGAATGGGCCTTTCCCCAGACAACTCCCTTCACATGAGTCCATGAGGCACAAACTATTTTTATCAGAGGACCCTCTCCCTGGTCAGCCCATATGGCCAGAGCCTGCTGTGCCCAGGAAATCTTGGATTTCGTTTTGGTTCTACCACAAAGAGAAAGAGGGTTCCCCCTCAAAGCTGCCCCAGGACTGTTCTTCCCCGTTGTTCTCTCTGGTTTACTACTAGTACCACCGACTCCAACCCCAAGCCACTTAAGTCTACTATTTTCTGGCGTATAAGACGACCGGGCATATAAGACGACCCCCTAATTTTACCGTTAAAACATAGGTTTAGGCCTATATTCGCTGTATAAGACTACCCCCCACTTCCGAGGCTGTAGTCTTATACAGCGAATATAGGCCTAAACCTATGTTATAACTGTAAAATTAGGGGGTCGTCTTATACGCCCGGTCGTCTTATACGCCGGAAAATACGGTAATTGCCTTAAGGAAGGGGATGGAGAGACAGAGGTACCCTGCTGGGAGGGGCCCTTATGGAGGTACTGAGGGATGACTGTGCTAGGGAGGGAGTCGCAAGGGCCCACAAGGGTCTATGTTGGGTTGCAGCTGTCACAGGCCTCCTTGGTCACTGTTCTCAGTCAACAGTTTTCAGCTCCTTCCTCTGCAGCAGTGGGGCTCTCTCCAGGGTAATGTCCTCCACTTCCTGCCTTCTCACTCTGCATGTGCCCCTCAGTCTAGGCAAACTTAACCATCCACAATTTCCCACTAAGGCACTCTTTCGAACAGGACAATGCTCTGTTGTGCAGGAGTGCTATGTAAACTGAATGAAGCCTGCTTCTTAGTCATGGTGACAACCAAACCCCCCTCATACACTCCCAAAGCCCCCTGAGGAGGAGGTGCTGTACTGTTCAGTAGTGAAGCAAATGACTATTGAATTTACATCTCCAGCCCAGAAATCTTCCCTGCATTGCACACCCCTAGAATAAGGCAATTTCTCAAAGACGCCTTGATGTCCTGTCCCAGAGACACCTTTAAATTTAATTTAAATTTAAACCGGACCTCATTTTAATCTATTCTCCTTTGTCTAGTACAGCAATGTCCAATCTTTTGGCTTCCCTGGGCCACATTCGAAGAATTGTCTTGGGCCACCCATAAAATACACTAACATTAACAATAGCTGATAAGAAAAAAAAAAGGTCACAAAAAAATCTCATGTTTTAAGGAAGTTTATGAATTTGTGTTGGGCTGCATTCAAAGCCATCGTGGGCCACGGGTTGGACAAGCTTGCTTTAGCTATTGCTTTTTGGAAAGGACAAATAAACAACACTCTCCAATCTCACTGGAAGGTGCCAACTACAAATGGACCTCTACTACTGTCTCTGACACTCACCTCTGCCTCCAAGGGACATCCAAGGCTCCTCCAGGATGAGAAGCTGCTGACATCAGAGGTAGACAGCTAAACCAAGACATTGACAAGGCCTAGGTACTTGTGGATTGATATTGAATTCAGAATCCCATTTTGTCTGATTGTCTTTACTTCTCTGCTTAATGATAATAGTCATCAAAATATTTATATGTGTTCTTTGGATTTTTCTATATAGTCCAAACTGTTTCTGATTGCTGAACATGTGTAACTGTTAATACTTTTTTTATGGCTTATGTAACTGTTATACTAGGTGCCAAAAACAGAAAAATGAGAAGGCCAAACTTAGATCATGAGTCTTGAAAGGATAGAAATGATCCAGCGTTTTTCCAAAATTTAAGACATAAGACCTGACTGCCTTCCATTACCTGCCCTTCCTTTTGGGAAAATTCAGCCTCAACTAATATCCCATGAGTTGATACTGCCCCTATCCCCAAAAGTCAACAAGATGACATCGATACTGAGACGTCCTAGGAATAAGCCTTCTTACCCCTGTGAGACCATACTATCAGAACAAAAGGTTGGTCATTCATATATCCTTCAGATTGATTTATGACCCAAGAACTGTAAAGAAAAAAGAACTTCTATGGAAAGTAAACTTACAGGGTGATATGATTATAAACTCCTAACTGGGCAGGTCAAGGTTAGCCACATTCCTGGCATATAATCTCTTTAATGCAAGGTTTATTTTAGCCTTAAACAAGTCCTGCTCATTGTTCCTATGCATCTAGGTTAACACACCGTTGAAATGCCTCCTTTTAGACTCTTCCTTCTAAAGACCACCCTCAAGGGAGCATATAATCTTGTTAACTATCCTATAATCTGATCCCCACCTTGCTTTCTACCACCTTCATGTAACGTTCCTTAATTTTCTTTAATTTCAAATGCCTAAAATACTGCAAAACTTAATCTCAGGAGCATTTTAGATGTTGCTCCCTGGCATATGTTGTCAGTTTGGCTCAGATAAACTCTTATAAACATTCTCTACAGGTATGGATGTTTCTTAACATGGAAGATTTCAAGAACCAACACAAGCAGCATCCATCTCTAAGGCCACCTCCCTGGGCCAAGGGTCCCTGCCTGTGAGGCCTCTACTCTGTGGCCTCCATCAAAGCCTTCACCCTGTTTTGTTCACTTCATCTGTCTGAATCTCAAGAACAGCGTGTGGGGTAGGGACTGTATCTTCTTCCTCCTTTCTGGGCCCCAGCTCCCAGCACCGTGCATGGCACATGGAAGGACCCTCTCATTTAGTAAATGTTTGTGGAATGAAGGACTAAGTTTGAAATTACTCTAAACTGTGTAGAACTGTACCACTTTCCGTTCCTCATAATACCATCTGATGTTGGTACCAATAAAGACTAATAGTGTCATTTAAATTCAGGACCTTGGGTGGACGCTCCAAGGTGGGTGGAGAGAGCACTGGAATGGGAGTTCTGCCTACACTGTTAACCAATCAAGCCTGTCACCTTGGGGATGGAACTTTCTTCAAATGAAGCAATGGGAGAGTTGACTCAAAGCAGGAGTTCTTAGTCTGGGGCCTATAGACCTCTAGAGAATATATGGAGGGGTTAAAGGAAGTTCACTAAATCTCTGAAATTGCTGCATTCTGTGGGGAGAAAGAGCCCAGATTCTCAGTCAAGAACTGCTAATCCAGATTATCTCCTGAGTCTCTACAACCTAGATCCTGGTTGGTGATGCCTGTTCTCTTTAAGAGGGGAGGAGGTGCTAGAGAGCAGCAGAGATGGCTGGCACCAGTTCCACAGAGCCCCTGCCATCCCAGCGCATGTGAGATGGACTTTGTCAAGAGAACCCTGGCACAACCCCAGGGCTGCCTCTGCAGCTCCCTGAACTTTAGTCTCATGAGACAGGGGGCAGAGACAGTGTGGGGCAAAGAAGACATATACATAATGCTCTTAAAGGGACAGGGGAACAGGATCCGAAAGTAAAAAGGCTGAAAAGTGAACCAGATGTAGACTCAGGGAGGACAGGAGGAAAGGAGTTGCATAGACCTGGAGACTCCTAAGATCCAGAAGTCTGGCATAAGCACCAGGAACACCAGGAGTCCTGGTGATGGAGGCTTGTGCTGGAAGGAGGAAAGAGCGGGTACTTTGGGTACCTACCGTATTTCCCCGAAAGTAAGACATCCCCCGAAAATAAGACCTACTTACAGTTTTGCTTCTCACTGAAATACGTATAAGGTATCCCCCCGAAAATAAGACCTAGCGCATCTTTGGGAGCAAAAATTAATATAAGACACTGTCCTATTTTCGGGGAAACAGGGTAAGACACTGTCTTATTTTCGGGGAAACAGGGTATAAGACACTGTCTTATTTTCAGGGAAGCAGGGTATTAAGTGCTTGGTGCTCTCCTGATAATAATCCTGCAAAGGTTTTATCAGCCCCAAGCAAGAGAGATTAAACTAATTCTATAGTTTTAAAATGCCCCCACTCCCCCGGTTTCCCTTTCTGCTCTGCACTGTGTGCCCAGAGAAGTTCAGATCGTTTACTAAATCATGCAGCCTCCCTGGTCCCTCTTCTGAAAAGTGCAGTGACAGAGGCCGGACTACGAATCAGCGGCTGGCAAAGGAAGAAGGTTTCAATCATCATTTCGCAAACTTCCTGGGCTCCAGCCACGTGCCAGCCTGGGGCTAGGTTCCAGGAGGCACACGACAGTAACTGTTCATACAGCACCTTAGCACCAAACGACAACCGTCAACCGCCCCCCCCCGCCCCCCAACATGGTAAACAGCTGGGATCTGAACCGCTAGGACCTCCGTGGTGCAGAGCGGACGCAGGGCTGGAACCCGCGAGCTGGCCCGCGGACAGGGGGGCAGGGTCGGGCTAGTCTCCCCATGCCCCTCCCCGCTTTTACCAGGCGCATGACCCCGGGTCCGTGCACGACCAGGGAGAGGTTCTCGGTCTTGGCCGCCGCCATGTCGCTTCCCTCCTGAGTCGAAGCTGCGGTCCACAGGACGCTGGATGGGTCTGGTGGCTTCCCCGCGGAGGGTCTGGAGTGAAAAGCGGGAGGCTGGGCTTGGGCTAGGCGGCGCGCGCCCCGCCTGGGGCAGGGCTTCCTTGACCCTGACAGCCGGGGCGGGGCTAGCGTGGTGAAGGGGCGGGGCTATCGCGGTGGAGGGGCGGGGCTAGCCTGCTCCCACCGCTGCGAGAGGCCTCTGGACAGGTGAGGCCACTGGGATTGGCGAAGACCGGCCACCGCCCCCGTCTGCCACACATTGTTTCTGCCCTGACATCCAAACAAACAGTGCTGCCTTGAAAGCAGCTTGCAGAGACAAAGAGCCACCAGAGCAGTGTTCTCAAAGTACCTGCAAAAGAATGGGAATGCAATGGGGGGCAGATTCTCAGGACCAGCACTGAGACTCCGATAGGGTTAAGTCTAGGTCTGAGGAGAGGCCTGAGGGTCTGTATTCTTAGCTTTGGGAATGCTGAGGCTGCAAGTAGAGCACGCTCAACACTTTGAGGAACAGGTGCTACACTCATGCAGCATCCACGTTGGCCCCGTATCCCCAGCATCCAGCAAAGTGCCTGGTACAAGTAGGAGTAAATGAATAAATTGGTGCATTCGTGTAAAGAAGTTGCGAAATGTAATCTGTGAACCTCTTTCCCTTCACCGACTCTGCTTCTTCTGATTGAAGCAGTATTTCTGCCTAAATTCTTCCTTCAAGCCTCTCTCCTCTCAGAAACAGTGATATTTTACTCCGAGAAAGAGCTGCCCTCAGGTCAGGCCTAAGTTTATAAAGCCTCCTCCCTCTTTTGAGAACAGTGCTCAGGATTTCATGCCCTGTATCCTCTTCAAAACCAGACACTGCAGAATCCTTATACTCCTTCAGGAGACTCCCCCAGCCCCTGAAGATGACCCAATGTAGCACTTACTGCATGACTCAGATATGGGACACAGCCTGTACTTTCATCAGTGATAATTCCTTCCCCAGATGCACAGGAAGTCCACTAAAGGTGAGGCCTCATTTCTTAAGCAAAACCTGGTAAAGTGTTCTGTGCATTGTAGGCGCTCAAGAAAATATTTGATGATGAACGTGGATCAAGCTCTAGAACCTCAATAATAACAAAAAGGGAAATGTGTGGAGGATGGTGGGTGTTACAAGGTGTGACAAGGCAAAGGGGACTTACAGAGTTCATCTTGTTCTCTGCCTTGAACCCTCCCACAAGACGTGGCTGTGCTCGCCTCGTTCCTCCAGCAGCTCCTGCACTCAGCTTCTGAGCAGGCCATGCTTGAATAGATGACTAAATCGGGGCTGTCTAGTTTGACTCATGTACCTGAATTTAAAACTCAACTTCTCTTCCTTGCCTTATGGGAAGGAAGCTTCTGCACAGTCTCCCAAGTATGTCTTTGCAGTAAGTGAAGCTGAAGATAGAGAAAGCCCCAGGTAGGGCTTAAGAGCTGAAGGACACTTTAAGTAGACACTTTTTGACTTTTAAATTAAGAAAACAGTACCAGAACCAAAGCAGATGCCATTAAAACAATGACACAATGGTTACATTTGTTTTCTCCTCAGCAATACTACTTTGAGGACATAGAAAAGACGGCACCCTCCTGTAGGTTACACGTGAGGCAAGCTGCACACAGGGACAAGGTCCCTCCAGCCCTCACCCAAAAACAACACAACTCAGCTTTTCTCCTTATGTTTTTGGTGCTTCATGAGCTGCCGCCTCTCCACGGGAGACCAGTTTGCTGCTCATATACATTTGTGACTCTGGCTTTGAGTCCTCAAGTTCCAGTTTTCTCAAAAGTTTGCTTCTCTCCAGTATGTGGCAGATTAGAGTCCTGAACAACCCTCCCTCTGAGAATAACTAAAAATGCTGGAAGAAATTAAACTCTTCAAATGTAACCACTATATGAACAAAAATAGAATGCAAACTTTTAAACCAATAGAAGAAAACAATATTATCCAATGACAAGCAAGGGAGGTGGGGTGGGGGGGACAAGTATGTAGAAATATACAAAATATGTCCTATGATTAACTCAACCTTCCCTGCACCTGAGATTCAAACTAAAGAAAAACAACTTTTCTATCAATAGACCCTAGTAAAAGGAAAAAAATTAAAATGATCCCAAATGGAATATTCTAGATTCAAGGAAAAATGCCTAACAAAGACAATAAGAAATGTGTGAAAATAAAAAATACAGTCATTGGCCACGTACAAAATAATATTGATTTGTGGAGCTAAGCAAAGTAGAATATTATAAAGGGGCCTATCTTTATCTTCCCTTAAAACATTGGGGTATTTAATAAATATTTCCTGAATCCTTAAAAGAAACAATATGTTTGGGAAGCCAGCAGGTTAAGCACTTACTTTGTGGCAACAGGGCCTAAGGACTGAGTCCCGGTCAGGGTCCCAGTCCTGGCCCATGTGGACCAATATGCTGAGCTGGGCTGTGCTTCCCTTGTGAGAGGCCCCCAGTTGGTTTGCCACCCAGGGAGTGCTTCCCATGCAGGAGGCCCCCACCGCATTTCACTGAATAGTGATGAAGTTAAATGCTGACTTTTCCTTTGTCAGTAGTCTGCCTGACTTTCCTAAACAGTACAGCACTTTGAGGCATTCTCTTCACTGAATACAACTTCAACAAGTTGTCCATAAATGTCTGCTGTGAAAACTTATTTGGAACTTAGAACTTAATGCATGGTTTTCAATACAGATAAACATAGAAATAAATATAGTCATAAATATCTGTATGTGTTCACATACATTCTGTTACTGTTCTGAGGCTGCAATGAACCTCGGTTCTTTATGCCGATGCAGTGAAGAATTACAGATCAGCGAACATAAGAAAGCAGAATAAAGATTTATTGAAACATATTTCAAGAGACAAACGGGCCAAGCCAAGAGAGGCAGTGGCCCAGATCGGCAAAATAAAGAAAAGTAAAAGAAAGCTTTATTGAAATACATTTCGAGAAAGAAACGGGCCAAGCCATGAGAGGCAAAAGCCCAATGCATTTGGGGTTTTGGTTTATACCTGGCCCAGAGCCAGCCCTGTGAGAGTGACTTACAGACTTAGGTCATTTGATTAACATGTATGAATGCTAAGATTAAGCCAAGGGCAAGTTTTAACATTCTGCTCAGGCATCAAAAGCCAGGTAATTCTGGTGAGGTCTTAGTTCCCTTTCTCCAGGGATATTTTAACATAACAATGCATCTCCAGGGACTGGGCGAAGGTGGTCCCTGGGGAGTTGATATGGGTGGTGACCTACACTGCCCCTCCTATTGCTCATGACTAATTTCCTACCTAACAATTCCATAGCTCTGCCTACAGAAGGAGCTTGGGAACAGTGATACCTGACAGCCAACAGCACCCAAATCATGGCTTCTATTCTCCACTAAAAGGAACTAGGGCTCCTTGAAGAAATGACTTAACCTGGAGCTGGGACAGAAAAAGTACAAGATGAACCTGGTAAATCTTACTGTGCTAGAAAGTAAGGAAGTATTCCAAAAATGAAGGGACACATCAAAAGTATATGGGATGGATGGGGAAGCTGGGATGGCTCAGCAGGTTAAGTGCTCGCTTTGAAGCCCTGGGGACTGAGGATCGAATCCCAGCTCCGGCCCAGGCGGACCCACATGCTGAACTGGGGTGTGCTTCCCAAATGTGGTGAGGCCCCCAGTTCAGTTCAAAAATAATAATAATAATCAGCTTCAAATAATATCCCCAAAACGCATATTTTGGGGAAGCCGGGATGGCTCAGTGGGTTGAGCGCTCACTTTGTAGCACCGGGGACCGAGGATCGAATCCTGACCCCGGCCTGTGTGGACCCGTGTGCTGGGCTGGGGAGTGCCCCCAGTTCAGTTCTCTCTGTCTCTGTATCTCTCTCTCTCTCTCTCTCAAAAAAAAAAAGTATTTGGGAAGGGATGTAGAGCTTCCATGCCCTCTACACATGCCACTCTCCCAGCACCTCCATGTGTTCACCAATTAGGATGCTCTCAAACCCTGTCCTTTTAGGCATCGGTCCCCACCCTTTATGGCATCAGGCACCAGTTTCTATGAAAGAAAATTTTTCCACAGATAGGGGTGGGGCCCGGTATGCATATGTGCAGTTCACAGCAGGGTTCGAGGTCCTATGAGAATCTAATGCAGCCGCTGATCTGACAGGAGGTGGAGCTCAGGCACTAATGTGAGTGATGGAAAGCAGCTACACATACATACGGAGCCCAGCTGGCTCACCAAATGAAACAGGAAAATGGTTTCTCCTCGTGTCTGAGGTTCTTTGTCTCACGCACTTGAAGAATGAGGACGTGGACTCCACAGGAAAGGTTAAGCAGAAGTTTATTGGAAAGAAGGAAAAGCTCTCGGGAGCGAGAAGGGGCACCCGAGAGTGGAATGCTCTAGCTATGACTACAAGCCACTGCTTTTATACCCTTTATTTTACCCAAGGAGCTGCTTTTATCTTTCAGTTCACATGCCCAGATGATCCAATGAAGTCAGTTCACATGCCTTGATTCACTTGAGTTTTGAAGCAAACCACCAAATTTCTGGGATTTATTGTTAACCCTTATCTTCAGTTGATATGCCTGCTTGATGAAATTGTCTTTCTTGCTGAAGGGGGTCTGGGCATTGTCATTGGCCTTGGCGGCCTTCATCTTGTCTCTCAGTACCTGGTCACCTTGCTCCAAAAGCCCTAGGTTCACATTCCTTAGGTATGGGTATTATGGTTACCGAGGCCTCCCTGACTACCTACGTTTTGCTAAATATCCTGTATCAAAGCTTCACTGGCTTGTTCACCCACTGTTCACCTCCTGCTGTGTGGCCTGGTACCTAACAAGTCACAGACCATTACCAGTCTATGGCCCAAAGTTTGGGGACCCCTTCTTTTAGGTTTTTCTGGAGGCTTTATTACATAGTCATGATTGATTGAATCATTGGCTATTGGCAATTGACTCAACCTTCAGTCCCTTTCCCCTCCCAGAAGTCAGGAGTAGGGAAATGGGATTGAAAATTTCAACTCTAATCACACGGTTAGTTCTGGCAACCAGCTCTTATCCTTAGGTACTTTCTAAGAGTTACCTTATTAACAAAAAAAAACCCCACCCTTTTCACTCTCAAAACACTTAGAATATTCCAAAGACTTTATGGTCAAAGACCAAATATATACGAGAAATTTATTTTGGTCATCTGAATGGACAAATATATACACTTTTTATAAATTACAATGTTGTAGCATCATCTAAAATAATACAAGAGGGGAAGCTGGGATGGCTCAGTGGGTTAAGCACTCACTTTGCAGTCCCAGAGACTGAGGATAGAATCCCAGCCCCAGCCCATGTGGACCCATATGCTGAACTGGGGTGTGCTTCCCAGGCAGGAGACCCCCAGTTCGGTCCTTGCCAGGGTGAGCTCCATTCAGGAGATACCCCAGCCTGGTTCCTGCCCTGTGCAGCCCCACGCCCAGCTGTGCAGAAAATCACATAATTATGCAGAAAATCAATAATGTGCATCTATAAGAATGCTCTGGGCCCACCCCCTTCTCTCTGTCTCTGCCTATCTCTCTGTCTCTGCAAAAACAATAAAATAAATCTTAAGAAAAAAAGAATATATATCACATCTGAACTTTTCTATAGCCATCTAAAGATATAATCACTTTTGTTTGGGAATTTTTGTTTTGTTGTAGTTTTATATTTAATATGCTAATGCATGCATACTACATGCATCAGAAAAATACTTGAACAATCTCAACATACAAAATCCCAATGTACACAGCTTGCTGTAAATTTACTTAATTCTTTGTTTGTTTGTTTTTTTTTAAGCTACTAAGTTTTTAATTGTTAAATTTATTGGGGTGACCTTGATTGGTAAAAATTGTGTAGGATGGGTGGTTGAGTAGAGAGGGGGCATCAAATTCCTTAATCCTTAACTAATTAATTTAAGTTCCACAGACAGGCTTAGTTTCTATATAAGAAACATAATCACTAAATGTGACTAAGATAAAGTGTTTAAGGAAGATAATATTTAGTATGTTTCAGAAGAAGGTAATTAATATTTAGGTTTTTTTAAGTTTACAGGTTTAGAAGAGTTTAACCAAAAATATGAATATAAATAAGGAAATGTTACTATGCCAATGTTACAAATGCCAATGCTGAGATTACTATTAAAATTTTGTATTATGAGATTGGAGTCGTGGGAGAAAGGCCAGGGCCCATCCACATACACTCAAATGATCCAAACACTAAAAAAAGGTGCATTTTCTTTAGATATTTCTACAGCCAGTATGTATTTTCTAGAAGAGAGTACAATTTTAAGAAGATAAGAGCTTCATGAATAATATGTCATTTATAAATCTCCAAAATGTAATAAGCCCACCAGGTTCTATATAGCATGATCACATGAATAAAGAAGTTGCCTTCTTGAAATCACTGCATACTATTCAACTTATTTAAAAGACAAGCCAAATATATTGACTTGTTTCCAGGACCCCTTTGCAGATCTGCTGTCTATTATCTCTGGCACAGGCTACATCACATGACATGTGAGAAAGCAGGAAAGCACTGGCCTAGAAAATCAAGAGGCCTGTGTTCCAGTCCTGGTTTAACCCCAAATTAGTCATGCTAGGCAAGGCCTTCATTTCCTCATTAAAAACAATAAATGGGTTGGACTCTATGTTCTCTCAAATCCTTTCAGCATTGTGATTCTAAGACACCTTGAGGGTTATTTCGGATAGCATAACAACTTGTTTATAGTAAATCACTTCTGATACATTTATTATCAGAAATTGTCCACACATGTCTGAATTATTAAAATGTTTTACTCCATATTTTTCAAGTCTGGAACAATAATTCAGAATTCAACTATAGCATTCTAATTTTTAAAATCAAAATAAGATGACCAGAATCATAAATTTTGCTGACCTAGGGAAAATATATATATAATAGAATGTTAAAGATCAAAGAGCATCTCAGAAAGAGCAAGGGAGAAAGAGAGAGTGAGACTTCTCATGAAGTACTGGTATGTTTCAATGACAATTACTCCATAACAACTGCGCACTCAGAATTTGTGGACATGTGTTACAAGCTGGAGAAAAAGTTCAGTCCAAATGTCAAAACAGAGCCAAAATGATTCTGAATTTCTTAAAGACACATTTTGAGAAAAAAAGAGAAGAATTCTGTCCCAAAGGGGACATTTAAAATTAGGCACATCTTCGGTTAGATTTTTATAGAAAATAAATGCCCAGATATAAGAACAATTTAACTTAATATTTCCTCTTCAATTTGCTTTTTATAACAGACAAATTAATTTCATTTTGAACATGGTATGCCAAATATCCGCCACTTCCAGGAATGAAATCGTGTAGCTCTCCAAGGAATTTGTTCATGGCATCAATCGATATATAACCTACAAAATAAAAAAAAAAAATGTATATATTTGAAATCTTATCGTACAATCTACTTTTCAGTGTCTTTGATTCATTGTCATTAAGATTTCTAAAGAATGCTTTTAGAAAAGAAGTACAATAAAAAATTTAAAAAATTAAAATAAAAAAAAAAGAAAAGAAGTAAAAAGAAGAAATAATCCCAATGAGAAGATTCTCCATGAAACCTGATAATTACCAGGCAACACCCTTCTTACTCCTTGTCTGCTTTACGAAACCTTCTACCTCCTTTTAAAAACACATATACTTGATTAACCACTTCACTATTGAGAGTGTGATAATGAGATTGGGGATGGAACATTAAACTACCTAGACCAAAATAACTGGGAAATGTGTCAGGAGGTTTAGATTATAATCACTTAGAACTATCTAACCAACTAGATACTAATGGCACCAAGAGTTCATCTTCCCTAGTGGAACAGGAAACACTTTTCTGCACTGCCAACACTGAAATAACATTCTTTAATTAAAAAAACTAATGGGAAATTGATTTTATTGCTTAGTCAACAGAAGTTATAGATATGAGTAATTTTGATGTCATTAATAATCTGAAATGAATATGAGTATAAAAAAGAACACCTAGAATAGGGAGAGTTTAAGGACTCTATGACTTTAAAGCAATATTACCTTGATAACAATTGCTTATCTGAGTGATTATATTTTATGTGTAGTACAAGTGTTTGTGGCTTATGCTAAAATTGAAACCTAATTTAAAAGTAAGTACTGTGTGAAAAAAGTTCTGGTAGAGCTCAAGGATGATTGAAGTTAGAACACCACCACCATCAACAGGTTATCTATGCATCTAATTTGATTGTTTCTAATAATAGATAATAATTTCACAGTTAATAAATTAACTATGAATCCAATCATATAAAATTGACTAGTATCTTTAAAGATAATTTAATAATAGTAATTTACTTCAGAAAATTTCTTGAAGCATTGCTACAATAGTGATAAAATACCTATTACCATATGGTTCATAATATTTGCCTAATGGCTATGCTTCTGTGTAAAATAAGCTAGTGCAGAAAATATTCATGGCTAGTTAATTGCACATATACTGTGTGAAATTTCTAAAGATATGTGTGAAGTTCGAATTTAAAAAAAAATTAATACAATAATAAAAATACTTGTGTAAGATAGGACATTCATGCATCAGAAATGGATTATTATAGCAGTTTTTAAGTACTTAGGACTTTAGGCTGAAGTTGACAAACAGACCCAATTTAAACTAGTTTAAACCAAAATAGAGTTTAGTGTAAGGACATTGTCATATCAACCAGCCTGTGAGGAAAGCAGAAACTTTGCTGGGCCTCAGAAGTAACTAGAACCAAAGTTCATTTCCCTCTCACTCGTATCCAGTTTTTCTTTGCATGCTGTTTTATTTTTCTCTTGAGGTAATTTGGCTTTCCTTACATGGCAGAAAATATGGCTGCTGATAGCTCCCAAGCTTTTTATCTTAGAGCTATGGTCACCTGAATTAGAATGACTTGACCTGATGTGTTTCGTGTGTAAAAAATCCAAAAAGATCTATGATTGGCCCAGCTCAAATCAGTTTTTCATTCCTAAAACAACTTTGGGGGGTGAGGAGCAAGCTCATGTTTTAGAAAATGACTGTTCCTGTGTAATGCAGATGAATCAGTAGAAAAAAAGAGGGTTCATAGGAAAGGCGTTCTGTTTCTTTTTTTTTTTTTTAAGTTTTATTTACTTATTTTATTAATTTTTTGACAGAGAGAGAGAGATACAGAGACACAGAGAGAACTGAACTGGGGGAACTCCCCAGTTCAGTAAGTGGTTCTGCACGGGCTGGGGTCGGGATTTGATCCTCGGTCCCCAGCGCTGCAAAGTGAGCACTTAATCCACTGAGCCATCCCGGTTTCCCCTGGAAAGGCGTTCTTACTGGACAGCTCCATCTGTGTCTGTGGTAAGCAGTTTCCCAGATGGCCCTGAATGAGACCTCTCTCTCTCTGTATTCACAAATTTTTTTAAAGATTTATTTTTATTGTTTGAGAGAAGGTGAAAGTGTGAGAGAGAGAGAGAGAAGGGTGAGGGCCCAGAGCAGTGTCCATAGTTGTACATCATTAGTTATGACATGGTTTCATTCCACACAGGTGGATGTGGGGTCATGCAGGGTGGGAACAAATGGTGCCCTCCCACATGGGAGGCAAGGACCTTTGTCTCCATCCCAGTGGTTATCAGTTGTGCCACAGTTCAGCACATGGTGTTTGCCCTGGCCAGGGCTGGGGAATCAAACCCTTACCTCACAATTGTCAGGCAAGTACTCAACCACTGAGCTATCCTGACATGTCCTGCATTCATGAATTTGAGTAGTCTTCTCCCAATTTGTGCTTGGGCTGGTCTTTATGAATAAGCTTCTGGGCAAATGTGAGCCCCTTTAAATTGTGTGTAAAGTTGATGTGTTATGTTTTTGCGTGTGTATGCTAGAGAAGGGGACCTATGTTTCATCAGATTCTCAAAGGAAACTATGATTAGAGTTATCCATATAATTTATCTTCCAAATTGGGACACTTGAGAGTAAAAGCTAATACCAAGATAAAAAGCATAAACTCGAATTGTTTTGTATAAACAGGGACATGTGTTCACTCTACCTATAGACTAGTGTTTTAATAGAAAACATTGGGCTATCTTTGGGCCAATTCTACAGACTAATTTATTTGATGTGCAAATAATATCTCCTCTATTAGTACGTGTAACAGAGGGGACTCTACTTGCTAGTACAACAATAGCTTTGTATACAAAATATATGTACAAAACATTCCCTTGTTTCTTCTCTACTTGGGTTTACTCTATATTTTGTTTTAAATTACCTGTTACCATGTTGTTCACTGGATAATTCTGAAGAGGGAAGTACATCTGCTTTTCTGTAACTGGAGTATTTATAAAATGTTTTTCTGTTCTGTAAAATGAAAAATATAGAAAGTCATGTTTATATTTGTTTTCTGGACTTGTTCTACAAATGAGAAATTATTCCAGGCAATATATGTAGTAATCTAATTGCTCTTTGGTCAGACTTCAGTTTTAATTGGGTAAAAATGTTAAGTGTGAACTCCTTTTGCAATACAAGCTTCTAAGTAATAAAAGAGTTTTTTTAATATATATTTTTTATTTATTTATTTTGACGGAGGAGAGAGAGAGAGAGAGATACAGAGACAGAGAGAACTGAACTAGGAGAGCTCCCAGTTCAGCATATGGTTCCGCACGGGCCGGGGCTGGGAGGATCGGGATTCGATCCTCGGTCCCCGGCCTGCAAAGTGAGCGCCTAACCCACTGAGCCATCCCGGCTTCCCCTAAAAGAGATTTTTTTATTCTCTTGGTTATGTAACAAAACAAATACTTACTGAGTTGTATAGAGGCCTGGCTCTTTTTATCAATATTTGTGAATGCATAATAGTTCAATAATATTTTTAAATGAGATAAAATACATATGTAATGTTATTACTAAATATATCAAAAGAAAAGCATACTAGGCTCTGTTTTAAATAATCAGCATTTTTTGTTTTTCAGTGTCAAATAATTGGAACTCTATTAACTAGTATTTACATACTTTTTTTAAAAATGATGTCTGGGAAAACCATGAGTTCCACTAAGATTCTGAACTGAAGTCTGAGTTAAAAAGAAAAATTTAAACTATTCTGAATGTGGTTATATAGTATAATTAATTATATTCTAATTTTTAAAGAGCTAAGCAGTTTTCAACTAAAATATCCCATTTTTCTAACTGTGCGAAATAACAGTATTTACTATATTTAGACTACATTTAACCAGTAGGTAATACAATTGTATGAAAATAAAAATCTTAATAATAAAGAGTTGGTGTCATCCTTAAATTTATTATTTTCCTAAAACTCTAAAATTATACTGAGTGATATAGGGTTTATTTCCAATCTGTTTCAAAATTAGATTTTAGGGGAAGCCGGGATGGCTCTGTGGGTTGAGCGCTCACTTTGCAATGCCGGGGACCGGGGATCGAATCCCGGCCCCGGCCCGTGTGGACCCATGTGCTGAATGAACTGGGGAGTTCTCCCAGTTCAGTTCTCTCTCTGTCTCTGTATATATATATACATATATATATATACGTATATATATATATATGTCAAAAACAATAAATAAATGAATAAATAAATAAATAAATAAATGATGCTTATTTTTAAAAAATTAGATTTTATCTAAATTCTTTTAAAAGAAATTATAGTTTAGTTATAATTAAATCCTACAAATAAAGCAAAATAGTGCTCCCCAAAGTTAGGAACTAAACAAGGATACACATTATCATTATTGTTATTTATCATGGCTCTAAAATTTCTGGCCAAGCAATAATAAATGGGAGAGGGGAGAGAAAGAAAATAAAAAAATATTTAGTGACAAAAAAGAACTAATACTTTCATTATAAACAAATGATATGATTGTGTACCCTGAAAAGCCAAAGGAATTTTAGATTCCAAATGTTTAGATATAAGACAAATACCCCCAAATCAATAACTTTCCAGGATAACAGCACCAACTAAGATAAACTGGAAAAAAATCCACAATAGCAACAGAATTCATAAAAATCCAGAAATAACCATAACAAAAAATTTGTGATCTTATGTGAAGATGAATAAGAAACTTTGCTGAGATATATAGATAGATAGATAGATAGATAGATAGATTTTTATTTTTTTATTTTTTTAATTAAGGAAAACCAAAAGCATTCTTCTAGACAGGAATATTCAAAATTATAAAGACAATTCTTCTCAAATTGAAGTTTAACACAATTCTCAATAAAATCTCAAAGGGATCTTAAAGCTTAAGAAAATGAGTAGGGTTACCAGGATGACTCAGCAGGTTGAGCACTCATCTTGTAGCCCTGGGGTCCAAGGATCAAATCCCAGCCCCAGCCCATGCAGACCCATATGCTGAACTGGGGTGTGCCCCCAGTTTTGTTCTCACCAAGGTGAGCTTTCCATGTGGGGGACCCCCAGTTGGTCTCCTTCCCTGAGCATGCTTCTCATGTAGGAGGCCCCCAGTGGGGGAGTACCTCCCACATGGGAGGCCCCCAGCCTGGTTTCTGCCTTATGCAGCCCAGCGTTCACTTGTGGAGTGAAACAATATCAAAAGCTAATGATGTGCAGCTGCAGAGACAGCTCTGGGCCTTCTCCCTTCTCTCTGTCTAACACAATAAAAATAAATCTTTTTAAAAAAAATTAGGGGAAGCCAGGATGGCTCAGTGGGTTAAGAGCTCACTTTGCAGCCCCGGGGACCAAGGA
>PVKE010025710.1:0-22842 GCA_004027555.1 Craseonycteris thonglongyai | reverse complement strand
AGGCTAGGCGAGGGGGGTGGGGGGGTGTCTTGTGCTTTTAAAGACTCAAAATGCAAAAGTGGACCTGTCACAAAGGTCTTGATTTCTGAATCACTGAAGTGTTTACTGATAATTCATTCACTTTTTTTTCAGCAGGCTTGAGTTTAGAAATTTAATCAGTGAGTAGTTTATCTGCTAAACTGTCCTTGTAATTAAGTAAAACAATCACTGGAAACTTAACTGAAGAATGACTACTCATCAGTAACACCTAGAAACTACATTGCTTCTGACACACTGCTCTTTGAAAATCAAATTTAAAATGAAAGGCAGGATGCTCTTAACTGCCTTAAAGGCATGAGCAAGTCATTGAAAACTCTGATATTTAATGGGCCACAGACAAGGCCCATTTTTTATGCAGTAATCTTTTACTGACAGCAACAATTTGGGAATTTCTAAATTTGTAATTTAGAATTTACTGTAATTAAAGATTAATAAATATGCAAAAATAGGTGAGGAGAAGGGGAAATTGAAGAAATGCCTTGAGAAGGAAATGCAATTTTTAGTGTTTTGCTGAAGTATGAGATATCTATAGGCCTATGTATTTTTATAGGCCCCCACCCCAAGTGTAATGAATTTATAAAACTAAAGGAGAAGCTTCTTAAATCTATTATCTTTCACACCAATATTAGATATCAAGTATCTACAGTTAAATAAAAAAAAGAAATACATTAACAAATTTGAGTGATTTGCATCTAAGTGTCTGCTCAGTAGGTATTTATTAATTAATTGCAAATTCACCATTACAAAGAAGCATAAAAATCACCTTAGCAAGATGAATCAGCTTTTATTTAAATAACCTCTATATAATAAAATGGTTGAAAAAAAGAAATGGGAACCTTAGTGCAGAATATAAGTACATATAACTTTTCTTATATCTCTCTTTAAAATTAAAGTCTACTGTCTTTAGAGGCAGCATATAATAGTTGGAAATTCATAACCTCTGTTGTCACAAAAGCATAGGTCCAAATGCTAGCTTTATCACTGCTGTGTGATGAGCATATGATTTGTCTGCTCAGATACTCAGGTACTATAAACCTTATTTCACTGATGAGGAACCTACCTGGCTAATCTGTTGGGAAGAGGGCATGATATAAGGCAAATCAAGATACTCGATAGTTCTATTTGACAGCATTATAGCTAAAAAAAAACAAACAAAACAAAAACAAACAAACAAACAACCCAACAAATGGGAAACCTGTCTCCTGAATAAACATGCATGAAAGCAAAACTCCCAAGAGCAAACTGGGATGAATATATTTTTAGAAATTTTGCAGTTTATATTGACTGAATTTGACATGGGAGTTTCTTCCAAGCTATTTAATTTCAACATTAATATGTATTATTTAAAGGCAAAATATATATGCATTTTTATTACATACTGTTCCACATCAATTCCACTACTACTTCTTACTCAGTTTTACTTTCCCTTTTCAACTAGTATTATTAATTCTTGGTTTTCTAATTTTTATTTTTTTGGGTTTCTAATGTTTATTTTATTAGTTTTCAGTACTCTAATCCCATCATCAAGTTTATTTAACATACAAATGTACACCAAGAATATATTATGTATTTCCTCTATATTTTATACCATTATAATTTTATACATTTATAACATATAAAGATATTTCAGTTACAATGGTTTTTATTTTCATAGCTCTTTCATAGAAAACAATGCTTTGAAATATAAAATACAAATATTCTTTTCCTTTTATATTTAACAAACAGTTACATAAGGGTTTACAGTTTAGTATTTGCTAAATTATGATTAGGGAAGTGTTAAAGCTCTGACCAGAAGTGAAGTTTTGAGTTCAGTGCCTTCCACCACGTCATAATGTGTAGATGATGGAAGAATTTGCAACAATAAGCTCATATTTGCTCTTACAAAACAAAACAAGGCACCAATTTATTCACTATGCCTAAATACATACATGAGTCTCTTTGTTTTAAGGTTCTCATACAAAGACACTGATAAGATTTCATGGGAATGAACTATACTTACCTGTGAATAAATTCTTAGTTCACAATTGCTATGGGAATAATGAAAGATCCAATTACAAATTCTGAAAAGTTTCCTATAATTAGTGGCTATTATATTTCTTTTGCTTATGACACAATACAGAGGAAAGAAAAATAGAAGAAGAATTATAGTGTCACTTCTTTATTATTTTCCTAATTGCTTTTTTACTAACAGCTTATGTTTCAAGGAAGCCAAGCCATAATCACTTCATCAATAACATTAATTTGTCACTTCATTCAGGAAATATGAGGTGAGTTTTAGTCTGAACTTTAAGAAAACTAGGAGATTCTGGTCTCTGTCTTATATTGTCTTGTAAGCACATTTGCAGAATAATGTGGTCAATGCATAGGAAACATCTCAGACATATTTCTGTGTGTATGGCATAAATACCTATCAAAATAATAATTGAGTGATGATTATGTACACTTTTGAAAAATCTTGTCCTTGACATTTGGGAAATTATGATATCCTACAAATAGAAAAAAAAAAGAGAAGCAAATCAATATATATGAACACATACAAAGGCTTGTCCAGAAAAAATCCAGCCATTGTCAATATAACATCATACTACATGGCTGGATACTTTTGGGACAGCTCTCATATTTACAGATTATATAGTAAGAATAATATAATGTATTTACTTTAAAATAATTGAGAATTAGTATGTTATTTCAAAGTTGTGCAGGAAACACAAGTGATTTAAATCAGTGGTAAGTTCAATCTATTCAATCAATGCCATAGAAAGGTGTTGGTGTTTGGTCGCTTTCTGACACACTTGGCCAATCAACACCCCTACAACATGCCAACAGTCAATTTCTGCAGTTAACTTTCCTGCTTTTCTTAAGATAGTGATAATTATAGGATAATGTATTCAATCCTTATCAAGAAAATGTCCCATACTCATTTTTCTAGCAAAATAACAACAGTAAGTAATAATAACAAATTGAGCATCTTCCAACATACGAATTTTTACTATTGCTAAATTTTAAAGAATCTACAGATGCAACTGTAAAACATTTTATGTATAAAAATGTTATGAAAAATTAAATATTTAAATACAAAGATTAACAAAAAAACAAACTCTTTCAGCAACCTTCTTAGGTATGCATATTCTACTTGGAGACCACAGATTATGCCTTCTGCATGTCCAAATCATAAACTATTTGACAGGCTCAGCTGAAGTCTCACATCCACCACCAAAACTTTCCTGGATAACTCTGGCAAACATGTCCCCATCTATTCCTACCTTCATACTTTAAAAACATTTAGCACTTAGTGGACATTTGGTTTTAAAACTAGCATCCTTTCAATCCCAAGGTTAATTGTAGTATCTTCTATCTAACATCTTCCTAGTTGTTGTAAAATCAATTACATGATTTAGTGCAGGTGAAAAGTCTTATTCATGTGAAATAATTATTAGGCTGATTTTTCTTGGTGTGGTAAAGAAAGAGCACATAAAAAGTTTACATATCTTTTGCTAGTTTCATAAGAGAAAATTACATATTTGGGATATCCTGTTTAAAATTCTAACTGATACTTTATTTTCAAAAGAAAATAAGAAGACTTTACATATGGAAACCCCAAGCATTTAGGAGACTTTATATATGAGGGCTGTCTGGGAAAAATGCAGCCATAAATGCCTCTATTTTTCAGGTTTCATGGCTGGATACTTTCCGGACAGCCCTTGTATGTCAGTATTTTATAGAACTGGGCATGTTTGTGTTCCAACAATGAAATTTCCATTGATGCAAAGTACATAGCAGATGCCTTTTCTGGGAAAGAAAAAATAAGAAGAAAACAAAAGAAATCTCCTGCCCCCCCCCCCAAGAATTATTCTATACATTTCAAAATCAGGCAAGAGGGAGCCTTGGTTTAAGCAACACAGCATAGTATTAAAAACTGTGAATCAGACAAAGCTGAGTTTGAATTTCAGCTCTTTCATTTTCTGGTTGTGAGTGATGGACAAGTATCTCTTCTAAGACTCGGTTTCCTCATCTAAGAAATGCTCATCCTCATTATGTTATTTCTGGTGCATTAAAATAAACAATACTTAGAAAACCATTTACTTCATACAGATACTTTATGACAAAGTTCTGAGAAGGGTGCTGAACACAAGAATCACTTGATAAATATTAAATCTTAAAAGGCTAAGGGTCAATCATCTGTAGATAACTGGCGAGGGTCAAATAGGACTGTCTCAGAGTATAATGTGTTTTTCCATGGAGAAATGCTAAATGTTCCTTATAGGTATCCAATCCATTGCATTAGCGTCAGTAGAATCATATTCCAATCAGCCAAACTAAACTGGCATAGAAAAATTATTAACTACATCACATTACTTAGAATAAAGCATCATTAAAACCATATTTTGATATATTTTCAACTTTATAAAGCATTTTTCATATCTACTGTTTCATTTGAACCTGACATCACACTGCTTTAAAGATACTATTAACTATTACTTAGGAGTTAACACAAATGTGCAACATGAAAAGCCACAAAGTAAGGATTTGTAATTTTTTACATTGGCTTACAAATGGGTTCTCCTAGTCATTTGCCTTAAGAATCATTCAATCTTTTGTGAGTACTGGGCTTGGTCAAAAGAAACTGGAAAATGAATTTTAAGAAGCTATACCTGAGCTGTATAAATAATCATCATTCTAGCCATTCATCAATACATTAGATCTTATATAAAAAATATATATATATTTCCTGCTGCTTGAATTTTTTTCCACTGCAAATATCTGATTTATTTTGATATTCCTTTTATTGATTCCTTTCTTATGTGTTTTATGGAAAGCCACCTAAATCCTTTGTGTAACAGGAAAAAATAATCATGATAACAAGCCAAGATGGAAATTTCCATCACTGATGTCACAGCTGTGCCTTTAGATGAGCAAATCCAAAATATGTGGGAGGAGAAGGTCACTAAACATAAAATTCCGTCTCTGGGGTGAAACAGGCGTGCAAATCAGAAGGCAGTTGAGTCATGTCCTTTGTTACCTTGGCAAGCAGCTTTTTCTCAAGGCACCGAAAGGGAGCTTTGACCATAGTTCAGACCTCATAAAAGTGATAAATTAGATTTGAGCTGAATTGTATTGCATATACACTCATAATTACTTCATAAGTTAAACTATCACAGCTGTCATGTAAGATGGGAATTACGTAGCCTAAATAGAGACTTCAGCTATTGTTTGTATAAAGAAGAGCAAATCCATGCTTTATAGCAAGCACATATCTTGATTTATTGGTACCCAAAGTTTTCTCATGGAATCTCTATTCTTAGGCTATCTTTAGGACATTTCACAACAAAATGCCACTGACTTGTGATATGCATAACTTAGAAAATTGGCCAGTGATAAGAAAGTGTTTACAAAGCTTTGAAGGTCATCTGGAGAGAGTATCTCTGACAGTAGGTGGAGTTCAGTTTGCTATAGAAGAAAACTTACGTATATATAGCCACTCCTTACTTCACTTGGACTTATGACCAGTTTTCCAGTGTAGGGAATTCCCTTTTGCAGTCTGTGTGAGTCTCTGAAATCCCCTTTCTCAGTCTTAGTCAGGTACCCGCAGTTGCTTAGTATTCACTATAGGAAGTGCTTGCAACCATGCAAGACTACATATTTTGTTAGTAAGTATGGGGTTGCATGATATCTATTGAAAAATACATACTTTATGATGCCACAGCACACCATAAGACATTAGCCTTGGAGTGCCTCGCTTATCGACCAATTCGCTTAACAACCTAAGCGGATGAATGGAACTTGATTGTTAAAGTAGGGAGCGCCCCATATACTTGTAAAGTAACGACTGTTCAGAAGTGTGTTAGACACAAAAATTTTCACAAAACTAAGATTGTGATATTATTCTCATTTCCAATCATGGACACTTAAATATGTCATTTAGTAGCGCTAGGAAGTGGGCAGAGGTAGGTTTTGAACTAAGTTTTGCCTGTTTTGAAAACTTTCATAATGTGAGGTCCATAGGCTCATGAAAAAATAATAAATCAAAAACAAAAACAAAAAAACCTAGAGAAAAGGGGATAACTGACTGACAAAGAAGTTATAAGAAAACACAATAGAAATAGGTATTTCAAACAAACATAGGAATAAAAATAAAAACCGGTATATATGCCAGAAGGTCCTGCTGAAGGTTAAGGTATTCATTGTTTTTCTTCTTTCTGAGCTCCCAGACCTCTACGTTGCCATGATTAGGAATGAGGATGATATCCTTGGTTGTGTTTTCCCATAGTCTTACTTTCTCCCATTTTCATCCTCAGATGAACATCTTCTCATGATAAAAGTTATAACCCAAAAGACTCCTTAAACTAAACATAGGCATTATAAATTACACTTTGCAATATTTTTACTGAAAAAACAATTGGACCTAGCATGCTACCTGAATCTTGGGAATTCTGCACTTAAAATGGCTACACGTGAAGTTCTATGCCATTAGCTCTGCTCACTGAGATTTACAAGCTAAGGGCTTTTATCATCGGCCTTGGAATCAGCAAGATGGAAGAGAACTCTGAATTGAAATATCAGAAAGGAGTGTCTCATCCTCCTGCTCCTCTGAGCCTCTGGATTAACCTGGGCTGCGGTGGGAGGTGATGTGTCTCGCCACTTGTAAACAAACAAGGATAGAAAGATCACTGATGCCCTAACACTTGCCCTCTCTTTTCTGCATTAGTCACAGGCTTGGTCCGGGGACATAAAATTAAAACAGATTATCATGAAAATCTTCTCATTATTTAGGTCTAACCTTAAATCTAATACCAAAGACAATGAACCTTTTCTTCCCCCCGACCCCCACCCCGATAATGAATTGAGCATGACTTGGCATTTTTTCATAGATTGTTCCAATCTTGTGTCAGGAACACCTTTGACTCATCTCAACAATGTAAGAGAATTTACTAAAAAAAAAAAAAAAATTTTTTTTTTTTCTGGTTTGGCGAGAGTTTATTAGAAACGGCCGAGAAACGGCCGGACTGACACCAAAAGAGGGAAAGATGGCGTCAGCCAAATTCTTAATTTTTAAAACAATTCACAACTGTACAAGAGAAAACATATTAAAAATTTTAATGTATACAGTGCTTGAGCCATGTCAAGGACATAGAGATGGGCCTCTAGGGGCATTTTTTTTCTTTTTTTTACTAATGAATGGGACATGTTCTACCCAAGCTGGAAAAAAATTTTTGTCATCTGTTTGTGAAAGATATATTATACTAGTTCAATTGCTACCTTGACAACAAAACCCAGCAGCACATTAGTGACCTAAGGGACTGCTAAGACACCTGCTATCGTTTGACGCCAAAATGAATTGGATACTTAATAAACATGAAGCAGGTGCACAGAAATGATCATTTTTCTCTCTAAAGCATGGGTTCAGGTAGGAATTGCACTCATTCAAAAGCGTAGATAATATGTAAGAGCATGTAAAAAAGTATATGATTTCTAATAGTATGTAGAAAAGCCAGGAGAGGAAAAACTCAGAAAAACAAAAAATATATAGAAAAATGGACATCTATACAAAAGTTTTGAAACAATCACTCAAATCATTTAAGCTTCAGATTGAACAGAACTTATTTTGCTTATGTATACAAGGGCTGTCTGGAAAAAATCCAGCCACTGTCAATGTAACAAGAATGACTACATGGCTGGATACTTTCTGGACAGCCCTCATATATTTTATATATATTTTGTATTACAAATAAAAACTAAAATGAGAAATTATGACTGGGACCAAGTCACCCACATGTCTGCCCTGTTTCTCCATATCAATTTGCTGGTATCTGCCTGGTCTCTTTTAAAAACTTTTTTATGTATGATTGTGACCCTGACTTAGTAAGAATGGTATTCAGAGAATACAAACAAAAAGTATTAATATTGAAAGTTTGTCTAAAATCTTTGGGCACTAGTCCACCACTCTTTTTCCATCTTCCTAGCCCACTGCCCCCTCCCTATTCTTATTCTCCTCTATGGTCTTATATTTTTGGAGTACTCTTTTGTTTCCATTTCCACCACAACTCCTAGACCAAAACATATATTTTAACTATGTCAAATAACTAAAAATACAGATAAAAAAAATTCACATTGTCCTAAAACAGAAAGTTCACAAATCATTGCTCTTAGAAAGACTTTCCAGGGGATATTTTATCATAGTCACACTGGGAGATCAGCATTCCTAGTGGGTGACACTCCTCATGTATAAGTTGTGTTGGTTTTACCTGGCTTAGTAAAGTGCTATTTAAGTGGACCCCCCCCACCCCCAATTGAGGTGAAAAGCCTTGAGTTCTGTGCTATTTAGAATGCCTGTCAACTAAGTGTTTCATAACTAACTAATTCATGCTCAAAACACATCTGCAGCACTGTTAGTGCTATTCCATCATTCTTCCTGAGTTATAAACAGGTTAAGGCTTTATGTGAAGCAATCAATAAATGACAACACTGAAAATAAATCCAGGAATCCACACCTGGAATTCACTGGTAGCGTATCCTCCCCTACCAACATCCTTCACATACATTTCAAATTCATGTCCCAGAATTTAAGGGGTCTAGTGCATTCTGATCTAGAGTTTATAAAATGGGTCATGAGGAGACAGAACAGAAAATTTGAGAAAAACACAGGATAGTGTTGACAAATAAAATACATATTACTTACATACATTTGAATTTCAAATGAACCCAGACCTACTTCAGGAACTGCAATTTTTCATGAGCATGTTCCAGAAGGACTAGCCTTATTCCTACAGCAATATAGTTGGGCAGCAATTAAAGTGCCCATTCAGAGAACCTGTGAGAGAGATACTGCCTACTTCCCGGCTGATAACCTGTGACTCTCAGAGAGGATGCCAGGAGGCAATCAACTCATGAGCCAATGAAAATGAACTAATATACCCCTTTTGCATATGTGCAATTATTTGTTGATTATTATATAGACTGTTTCCTACAAACTGAAAATGGAAACGCTTTCTACTGTAAATTTATGAAAAAAAAAACCCTCTTTTTTTCAATCTAGATATGTCTTTCAGGTTCAGCAAATTCATATTTAATGTTTCATCTACTCTTACATTACCCTGCTCACTCAAATACTACTAATAAATAGCCAGTGCCAGAAATGACAAATATCATTTACTAACTGGGGACTCAGAATAGACTCTTAACATCTATTCAACAAGTCCTATAGATTATTTTTCCTATATCATCACTAAACTCATTCCCTTTAACATTCCCACAGCTTTATTCTTTATCTCTTTACCTCTTATCTGCATTATCAAAACAGTCTAATTCCTAGGCTTCTAGTCTCTTTATCTCCTATCTCTATAGGCTATTATTACTATCAGAGTGGTAAATAAAAACTGATCTGATCATGTAATTTCTCTATTTAAATATCATTCAATGGATCCCCCAAGGCTAAGGATATCAATCCACCAGAGCCTTTCCTAAATGGTTCCAGCCTCATTCTCTGAAATTCAGCTCCAGCTACCTATCTAGGACTCTGGATAAGTGGCTGTGGGCCAAAGGAGCATGCCCACTCACTTTCCAGAGCCAGTCCAACTGTTATTTCACCTATGGTCACTGTCCTTAAATCTCCAAAGTAGTTACTCTTATGCATCTTTCTGATCCCAATGTTTACCCCACATGAGCACAAAGTAGGTAGTCAACAAACATTAATTCAATGGTTATACACTTTTTTTCTCTATTCCTTCCTCCAGAAGGAAGAGAACATAAAAACAAGAAGCTCAAAACTAAAGGCCTCAATAAAAGCAAAAGAAAATCACAAAGCTATTTAATGAGTTCTGCACTTCCTTCTTGTAGTCATTATTTTCTATATAGTAGTTCATTTTATTTATTTCAACTTTAGCACTGGATTGGGTATTTTACTTATCTACTGAGTAATTTCTTATGTTGCAATTTAGGAATATTAAATATTTTCAGTAGTCAGAGAAAATTAACATTCTGCAAATTATAACATCTCCACTACATTTTACATTAGAGCAAAATTTTACAAAACACTCTATATAGATATTGGAGGCAGTGTTCCATAGGAACCTAGAGGAACCATGTGTATAAAAATATTTCAAATTAACATGCTTGCTCTGCTATATTTTCAATTGAAAACCTTTTTTACTCTTGGTTCATGAACTTAACCCTAACTTCTATAGCTAAACTCTCTCTGGACATCAAGAACATTTACAAAAAGAGTAGGACATCTATAAGGTTCCTTTCAGTGCAAAAACTGTATAATTATATTTTTGCTACAGGTAATTTCAGTACTTTACATAACCACAAAGATTATCAAACAGGCTAGTGAAGATGCCCCGCCAGGCACTTCGTATTGATTCTTTTTAAGATTTTTATTGTTTTTTGGACAGAGAGAGAGAGATACAGAGACAGAGGGAAGGGGGAGGGCCCCGAACAGTCTCCATAGTTGTACATCATTGGTCTTTCCACATAGTTTCATTCCACAGGTGGGAGAAGGGCTGCACAGGGCAGGAACTGGACCAGGGTCTCACCGCGGTGAGAACCGAACTGAGGGCACTCTTCAGTTCATCATGTGGGTCTGCAACGGCTGAGGCCGGGATTCGATCCTCGGTCCTCAGGGCTGCAAAGTGAGCGCTTAACCTACTGAGCCATCCTGGCTTCCCCGTATTGATTCTTGTGTGGGCTTGTTTATAACATCTTTCTCTCTGTGAATATGTAACATCCCCACCACTTAGTTTCATGAAACTAGGCACCCCTATATGCACCTCAGCATCAGAAAATCCAATGGAGTCAGAGCTCCCTCCTTTCATCTCTGCTGATATGAGGGTTTAGATATTTAAGAATACAAAGAGAAATTTTGATTTTGGGGAGAAAAATTAGTGTGTATAGAGATATGTTCAGTAATATGCTAATGAAAAAATTTTAATGATAATTACTTATGATCATTTCTTTAACTGTGCTTTTTATTATGCTAGACACATTGAATTGAGCTCACAGGGACTCATCTGTAAAATAAGGAAGTAGACTATAATTTTTGAGGGCACTTTCAACTTAGTCACCTATAATCCCACAACTCTACAAATAACCTGTCAGTCATCACGCAGTTGCCTGCTGATGAACACCAAAAGAAAAAGTGAAAGGTTACTAAAAACTTAAAAGGAACATTGTAAATGCACAAATTACCTCAAGTGGGTTAGTAGCAAGTATTTTGATATATTATAGGCAGCATTATTATTAATCAAAATATGGTTCCAATTAAGAGAAGCAGACATTTCTAGAATAAATATAGTCAAAGCTAATGTTATTTGATGGCATTTATTTACAACTAAATCTTCTTTAAACATTATTTTAATTAAAAAAGCTTTACTTGGAAAGTTAAGAGAAATTTTCAGGAGCACACATACATATTTTTTCTAATTAGATATTTGAGATATGTATGGCAAAGTGAAAAAAATCTAATTTGGGGATATAAAGGCTTCTACTGGAAGAATTAAATAAGTATGGTGAAATGCCTAAAACATAAATCAAAAACAGGGTGTGGAGATGAGCAAGTTAGAAATGTTTCCTTTACAATGTTTTATCAACCAAACAATTACTGTAGCGTTTACACAAACACACACACACACACAAAATCATGAACTGCATAAATCTTGTCACAAAAAATTTTCTTCCATGTGACAGAGCTGAGGAACTGAGAGATAATGCATGTCCAAGGTAGCATCATATTTCTTTTTCAAGCAGAAGAGACAGGTCACATCACCGTGTTCTCTTGCAACATCTTCATAGCTGCCTTGCCAAAGGGCTGATGTATATTTAATCACTTTATCTAATGGATGTGATTTCTCAAGTCATAGTTACCCATTAGGAAAGCTCTTGCTCTGAGTTCAGCTGAGCACTCTGATTACATTTCCTGACGTTGTGGTTTCAGAGAGGCAGAGCTAGTGAAGAATTCCCTGGCTGACCCATCTGTCTTTGCCAGTGACAAGTGAATCACCAAAGTCATTAGGATTGGGGGTTGGGCAGAAAAATCATATAGATCCATGATGTCCAAAACTTTTGAGCCAGGTGTCCACATGGTTAACTTTAGTTATGAGCAAACAAATCATTTCTTTTCTTTTTTTTTTTTCCTTTCAAAAATACTTTATCCTTCTGGTTGAAATGGAAACAAATCTTATTCTGGCATTTTAAATAGTAACTATGAAGCATGTCAGCATACTTGATACTACTTAAGAATATGCTTACATGCAAAAGAATGCAGTGACGCTCACAAAGTCTTTTCATTACAGTATAATCTGATATAATATTTTTGACTGTTGTAAGATAGTGAAGAAAAAAATTGAGGCCTGGGCTCTATCACAAATACTCTTTCCCACTATCCTCTGTTGGCATGTTATTAAAGGAACATGTACAATGTTGAAACCATACTTGCCATTGTTGGAAAATAAACCTATTGTTGCAAGATTGAAGAAAAAACTATCTTGGAATATTGATGTTTTCCTATCATAATTTGAACACAGTATCAGTTTTCACAGCCCTACTTTTGACTAAATGTTTATTAGGAAATTCAGTATACCTAGATGAATTCATATTTATTTAGATCTTCCCCTGCTAAAAAGAAAGGTCCTCTATTGCTGACCACTACCTACACGCTAACCTGTCATATCTCTGGTCTAGCATTAAAGAAAGCTTTTCCTACTCTGGTGCTGACAGCCTCATTTCTTCTGCTATTTGCACTCTATATTCCAGCTATATCACTTCACATTTCATTTCTTCAAAGGACAGCCAGATATTTTCATGATCCCTGCCTTCTCATGATGTTCCTTCTGTCCAAACAGTTTCACCCATCTTGATCACCTGATTATCTTTTATTATTCAGGCCAAGAACTCTTCTGTGAAGAAATCTGACCACATTTCCTACTTTCCTTCTCTCAAATATAAATTCAACTCTTCATTAGTTTCTCCTCTCATCTCCTTGTCTGCTTTGGGCTCCCAGCTGTGGCCTAAGCAAGTTTTTTACTATAATTCCAATCATATTTCATTTATTTTGTCAGTCTCCATGGCTTCTTTAACCAGACTCTATGATCCATAGATAGAAATTTTGTCTTAGGCATCTTTTATCACCGGTGTATAGTGTAATATCTGGACATCTAGAAATTTATTAAACACATGATGAATGACAACTTGTCCTAAACCCCAAACAATTGAAGAAACATCTTGTCCATAAGAACATTTATGTGACACTGATTTGTAAGCAAACTTTAATTATTACTTAACAAAAACACTTAAGATTTTTTTTCAATATACTTAAAATATCCAATAACTATCACTGACTTTACATAAGAAACTTTTTTTTTTTAATTTATGGCACTCAGTTTTTCTTTTCCTTCTCATGTAAAATATTAAAACATATTCAGAAACAAAACATTCTTAACCTTACATGTAGCCTGATGTGCACAAGAAATATGAAAGTTCTGCTATTATTGTCTGTCTCATTTTAACGACACCAAAATAAAAACTATCTTTTTGAGATTATTCTACCAACCATAAAGATTAAAGTTAAAAGTTTGATCAGATAAATGACAAGAAGGAAGACCAATACAGTGGATATTATCTAATTAAACTTTAAAATTTTCTAATTCTGAATTACACTAATCATAGCAGAACTTAAAAATCCATTAGGAATACTTTTCTATTTTCACCAGTGCTTACTACCCCAAAACTGCAAATATTTTGTTTGAAATACATATTCAATTAAAGACAAATTGCCAAATGTCTGGATATCTAACAAAGTGATAAATCAATCATTTTAGAAACAGGCACAGATACAATATTAGATTGGTGATTAATCATAACTTAATTTTTGCAATTAAGCAATGCAGTTTATTTAAAAGTTTGTAGGCAAATAACAGGGACAAGTTATAGAGAAAACATTTTAATATCATTACATCCAGATACAACTCTTTGCAGCAAGTTCTGCATATAGTATAACTAAATTTGAAGTTATTAATATGCTCAAATATAAGTTTAGCAAATTTTCTTCAGTAGAAAATTTGGAAAATACCGAAAGGCATACAGATTAAAATAAAATTAACCCATTTAGAGAAAATTACTGATATTTTGAGCTAGTATTTACTTTTTTTTATGTACATATATACAGACAAAATACTTTCCAAAAAGGCTGTAATAATCAGAACAATATTAACTATAGTAACTTTAAATGCTTCTCAATTTGATATAAAAAAGTTTTTTGATTTTTTTTGTAAATGCACATTCTATGGAACATTTTTGTTTGTTCTTTGATAAATCCATTAATTCTCTTGATTATTTTGGGGTATTCATCATTTCCTTCTTTGATAAGATACCTTTTTATACTAAGGATATTATTGATTCATTTTCACAAAAGTTTGTATTTATTTATTTGCCAGTTTGTCATTTAATTTTTGGCTTTGGTAAATCTATTTTTTTAAGTGAAAAAAAATGTAATTATTACTTAAAAGTACTATGTGGTTACTTTATAATGAAAATATTCACTCTTTTTGTGCATATATATATATATATATATTTCTTCTTTTTTTTTTTTTACTAGTGTAAGAACAGGGTTTTATTTTCAAGATATATTTCTGAGAAGCATAAGCCTATATCACACAGTCCCTGGAGTATTAGCTGAAGCTGGAGTATTACCGATGCAAAGTGTTTGTTCTTTTTACATCAAATGCAACAATTCGACCGAACCTTGGCCTCTTTGCTCTTTCCTTAGTGTTTGAATCATGTACTTGCCCCAATCTTCCGTGTCACTTTTTTGCATTTGGAATTTTATATAGTGAAAATTTTTAAAAATTCATATAACTATTCTGAATGAGGCTAATAACAATATTATATTTTTTATACACATTATGGTTTCCAAAACACTTTTACATGCAGCATTCATTCATTCCAATTCATTTCAGACATATTTTTTGAGGACGCATTATTTGATTATAATCCTAAACTTCAGAACTGTTAGTAACTCCAAGAATAGAACACATTTAAGTTAAATATTTGGGCAAAAGCTGCAGGTTTATGGCTCTTGTTTTTTCCCAAACAGTATTCTTACACTTGTTTTGAAAGAGTAAACATAAACACAAAACTCAAAAGTACGTGTAATGAAAAGTAATTCTCCCTCTCTGCTTGTTTCCCAGACACCTAGATTCCTAACCCCGGAGGCAACCACTGGTACCATCCCTTGTGTATCCATCTATATGTTTTCATAAACACATATCTATGCCTATTAATTTTTATTTTCACACAAATAATATCATACAGTTTTAAATTATTGAATTTGTCACTTAAAAACATAACATGGGAATATTTCTATATTAGTGAGTATAGAGATACCACCTCTTTTTACAATAGTTTCATAAATTTCTATTGTATGGATATCCCAAAATTATTTAGCCATTCCACACTGGAGAACATGTAGGTTGTTTCCCAAAGCTACAATGATTGTCTTCTAGTACATAGCTTCATAATAGGGAATTATATTTATGAGACAAATGCTTGAGAGTAGAACTGTTGGGTCATAATTGCATATGCATTTTTAATTTGGAAAAAGTATTGCCAAATTATCTTTTATAGGGGTTCTACCAATTCATACTCCCCATAATGTGTCAGATATTGCTTGTATACAACTTCAACAGTGTTTTATAATTTTTTTGCATCTTTGCCATTTTGAGAAGTGGGAATTGATAACGTCTTATTGTTTTTATCTTTAATGAGTGAAGTTGGGCATCTTTTCACATTCTTAGAAATCATTTGTGCTTGGTTTTCTGTAAAAAGCCTTTGTCCATTTTTATAATAAGCTATTGGTTTTTTCTTATTACTTTAAGAACCTTTAGTATAATAATGAAATAAGCCCTTTCCTGTGGTATAAGACTTTTATACCACAGAATAATATTTTTATCATTTTGCTGGGTTTTTTTTTTTTTTATATACCACAGGATAGTCTTTCTCTGTGCAAATATTTTTATTATGTTGTTGATTTCTTTGCTTTGACTTATGATTTTTGACCTTAGGAGCATTCATTTTTTTATTAAATTGAGGTCACTAATCCTTTCTCTAATGGCTATGGTATTTTATATCATCTTAGACAAAACTTTCTACTTCAATATTTTAAAAATAATCGAATGTTTTATTGTAACATTTTCTTCTTTGCAGTTTTTATATTATATTTTAAATTCGTTCATCTAAATGTATCTGAAGTGTATCTTGGGTTAGGTTCTGAGGTAGCAATTTGAATTTATATTCATCTACATGGCTATTCTGCTGTCCCAATGATTACTATAATTTTTGTTATAATATTAACCAGTGTTTTGTTATATTAACTAATAATATTAATTAATATTTCCTCCCACCTATGTGAAAAGTCACCTTTATAATTCTCAATTTTAATGATGTGTATTTCTAGACACTAAATTTTCTTCCACTACGCTATATACTGTACCAATACTACACCATTTTAATTGCTATAGTTTTATAAAATAATTTAATATCTAATGATGTTAGTTCTATCAGATATTACTCTTTCCTGTGTATACTGTAATAACTTGCTAGATATCACTCCTTCCTGTGTATTAATATATTGTACTAAACTTAGGTTATCTAATTTAAAGTGCTGAAAATCCCATTTTTATTTTCATTAAGATTACAGTAAATGTATAAGTTAACTTAAAAAGAACTGCCATCTTTATATGCTGTAACTCTTCTTTTCCCTTTTTTTTTTTTTTGTTTGTTTATTTTTTTGTTAAATTTATTAGGGTCACATTGGTTAGTAAAAATTACATAGGTTCCAGGTGTTCAACTCTATAGTACTTTGTCTATGTGTTACAATATGTGTTCACCACCCATAGTGTGACTCCTTTTCTTAACATCATAAAAACGAGATCTACCATCATAAAAACAAATGGACTGAGCTGGCTTCTAATGTTAAGCATATCATCTATAAATTAACTATAATAATCAATAAGTTTTCAATTATGTTTCTGATTGCTAAAATTTTATCATTGCATCCTTCATGCTTAGTAATGTTACTCATATAAATTCTTTAAATTATTATTATTATTTCTTTAAAGATGCATAATTTGGGGGGAAGACCAACATTAGTCTAATTGCTTCAAAAAAGTAGTTCAATATTCCATGTCCTAAAATCACTCAAAGAACTTTATAACATTTTATGGTATTTGAATAATTGGTATGCATAAAAACTTAAGGTTGTATGTGATTGCTATATATTTAGAGTGTCAGGCAGATAGTTAGGGATTTATTTCTAGATATCGTGATGGGAAAAACTAGCAAAACATTGTGGTCTAAGTCTTTCATAATGCCCTGTAATTATTACCTATATTATACTTTAAGGAAGAAGTTGTCTCTATGTATGGACATATGAATATAGTATCCTTCAAATTTATAAAACACTAAAGTTTATAATCTCAAGAAGCATATTGCTATGGAGGAAATTAAAGTTATTGTCAACAATTGCTGGCATATCTGAAAATTTTAATAGCAAAATTAATGTATTCTCATCTCTACATAACCTATAAAGGAAAATATTTATTAGCTCACATTAATTTTCTATGAGTCAGAATTAACCCATTCCTGGGAATACAAAATCATAGACTTAGATAACCTCTAGAGTAAGCTTGTTCAACCTCTTGTTCAACCACAGGCTGCACGTAGCCCAGGATGTTTTTGAATTCAGCCCAATACAAATTTGTAAAGTTTCTAAAAAAAATTATGGGATTTTTATAGCTCATCAGTTATCACTAGTGTTAGTGTATTTTATGTGTGGCCCAAGACAATTCTTCCAATGTGGCACAGGGAAACCAAAAGGTTGGAAACCCCAGCTCTAGAGTCATTGAAGTATGGCTACCGAAGAGGTCCTATACCTTTTTATAAAGGATTGTACAGTAACTGCATTTTCTTTGATTATGCATGTATCCATCTCCTGGAAAACAACATGATTTAGGGGAAAGGAGGAAATAGCTTTGGTGCAAGGCAGACTTAGGTTCAAATTCCTTGATTATAACACATAATTAGTATGGCATTATGCAACTGTTCATAAATGAAATAGAGAAAATGTCTTACAAGATTATCAGATAGAACAGAAACAGTTTCTTTAAAGTAATTACCACAGTACCTAGGCTAAATAAACATTACAAATATTATTATATATTTTCCCTATATATACACCAGAATGGCAATTTTATAAACTGTGCTGGTCAGTAAAAGTAGAACCTCATTAAAATCTTAAGTGGAGAATTTTTGTTAATTATATTTTATTTCACTTTCCTAACTTGTTTATGATTTTAATTTAAAATATGTCTGCAGTAAACTTGGAAGACAGCATAACATAGTTGTTAAGTTTGTGACTCTAGAGTGAGAGAGACCTAGTTTCAAATCCCATCTCTACTGCTTACTAGTTTGTGTGTTGGACAAAGCTTGGTGTCTATATCATGAAACAAGGGTGAAAATTATTATTCTATAAGGTCATTCTAATGGAACAAATAAGACACTACATTTTCATTATTAAGCTTATTTCTAGTAAATTTTAAGTGTACAACACATTCTAACAATTCACTTAGCACATTTCCTGATACATTTTAAGTACAAAAAGAAATGTCTAATCCCTATTATTACCCCTATTATTAGTGATTTAAATCAACTTTGCTATAAATTGATTTTGCATGCCCAGTATTCTTAAGGAAGGAGAATAAATCTGGTTACTTCATGAAAGACAGCTGTTTGTATTGCATTTACAGGACCTTTTTCTTAAGGAGATTTCAATTTTAGATATTTTAAAGATTAAAACAAAGCTATGATCATTGCAAAGCCAAGACCACACTGCTTTCTACCACTAGATGGCGATCTGTCACACACACAGCCATTTAGTCCCTGTCAACATAAAACTCTAGTCATGCAGTGTGTGCAGGATGTGTGCGTTGTTTTTAAGTGGTGATGAAGACTGTTCCGTCCATCAGACTTGTTACACTAAACATAATGACAGTTAAAACATTTAATAAACAAAAGAATTGGAACACAATGGAAACCAAAGTAGTAATAGTAAAATAATTAAAAGTATAAGAAAATAAGGTGTGGCAAGTGCATAAAAGATTAATTACCTGAGGTAATTTTATTATTACTACTTTGCGAGTACATGGAGAGACCTTGAGATCATCATGCAAAGCGAAATAAGCCAGACAGAAAAAGCTAAGAACTATATATTCATATATAGAATATAAAACTGAAAGCAACAAAGAAACAAAATCTCATGGACAGAGTCAATAGTTTAGTGGTTACCTGAGGGAAAGGGGGCAGGGGGGTGGGAGATGAGGGTAGGGGAGCCTAATATATGGTAATGGAAAGAAACCTGACTCTGGGTGGTCAACACATATTGTAACACACAGACAAAATACTATAGAGTTGTGCACCTGGAACCTCTGTAGTTTTCACTAAACAATGTAACCCTAATAATTTAACAATAAAAAGCAGATTAATTACCTGACAGTAGAAATGATTATTTAGGATCAAGCAGGGTCATGCAATATGTTAAATATGCTCAGCTCAACCTTGGCAATAGCCAGAAAGACACAAAGAGAAAAAATTGTTTTAAGGCAAAATGTTATAGCACAGTCAGACAATAGTTCTTAATTAGCAGTGGATGTTCCAGAACTTAATACTAAAGCAAAAAGAAGGCTAGACAGTCATTTAAGAAGGTAAAATTCAAGCATAGTGACAGCTGCTAATGAAATATTCCCAGAAGGCCAGGAATGGTTCAATATGTTCAAGGTCCTTTAATTCAGTATCAGAATAAGTGAATTAAGTAGCACGCAGGCCAAGAAAGTCCTTGAAATATTTACGGCTATTATAAAAAAAAGTTGTCATCTACTTATACAATTCTTGGTTTAGACCAGGCATGTGCAACCTGCATGGCTTTTAATGTGGCCCAACACAAATTCTTAAAACATACTGAGATTTTTTTTTTTAGCTCATCAGTTATTGACAGTGTTATTGTATTTTATGCGTGGCCCAAGACAAGTTTTATTCCAATGTGGCCCAGGGAAGCCACAAGGTTGGACACCACTGGTTTAGACATTCTTTTAGACTGTATAATGGCAGAGGAAGGACACGCCTGCCTTAACCATTCTAAAGAAACAAGTTATTTAGTGGGAATTCATCTAGTGACTCTAAAGTACTAAGGAATAAATCATATGAACTTACAAATAAGCCTTTTGTAAATTAATAAGTTCATAAACAGAGGAACTTCCCAGGGTTTCTATTTCTCTACTCTCGCATAGAGCTACAGGTTGTCATCATGGCATTTAGTAGCACTGACCTTAATCAGGTTATAACATGAAACCCATATAATAATGTTTAAGATGTATTCTCTTAGGAGGCTCTTGTTTAAAAAGTATTCAGAAGACGAAGGGCATAGCTATTTTATTTTTTAATGGGGTGAATTAGATGTATGATGTATTTCTACCATTTAGAGATAAGATTGTCAGATTCGCATATGAGTAGATGTAAACAGCTAATCATGGAGAAAATTCCATTTTAAACCGTTGCTACAGTGTAACAAGTAAATGAGAAGGAAATAATTCCTCTCCTTTCTCAAATTTATATTCCAGTATATATCTGACCAAGACACTTGGATTCTGAGATAAGCAAAAACAATAATAATTAAAAAATAAAAGGCAACAGTTAAATGGCAAAGGGCCTTAACTTCTCTTTCCCGGCTTTAACTCTTAATTATTGCTCTAATTAACACATTGAACTGTTTATGAACAAAAGATATTCATAGTCATATTTTCATGACAATATAAATCTAAACCGAACTCAATCACCTTGAGTATCTATAATTAGTCACCATTTTCATTTGCTGGTAGATACCCAAGGGGAAAGGTACTGCCTATTCCACAAAAGCTGTAATGGATGGAGAAATATTGTGGTACACACTCTAATCTTCAAAGTTCAGTTCGCAGTAGCAAACTCTCCTAAAAATACTTTTAACAAAATTGATAGAAAACTGAGTGTCTTCACTAAGAATTAAAGGAAAGGGGAAAGAAGATTTTGAACTTGTTTTATTAAAATGAATCTAAGATTTAAATAGTAAAAATAAGACTTACTAGACACTTAAGGAAACAATACGGTCTTTTTTATTCATTTACTCATTTGTTTACTCAGTTATTATTGAGTACCCACTCGTTGCAAAACATTGTATTGGGGTCAGAGGGGATTATAATTGTAGCAAGATAGAATTATTGCTCTACTTAATCATATTACCTAAATGTAGGCTCAGAATATAAAGAGTTCCTGAATGTATTAAGTAGTTAGGAAGGAATCAGAGTTCCTAGACTATACAGGAAGGGAATAAACCAAAACATTTTTCAGTAATATGACTGGCCAAAAGGATGAATAAACCACATCAGAGAGTAGTAAAATAAGGATATATAACATTCTTTCTGCACCAGGAACTCAAAGAATGATGAAATATTTATAAAATGTATATGTGGTATGGGATTAATATCTAATACACACACACACACACACACTCTCCTGCAACTCAACAACAAAAACAAACCTATTCAAAAAATGGGTTAAGGACAAATGATCAATAAGCTCATGAAAATATATTCAAATTCACTAAGCATAAGGGTAATGCAAATTAAAACTACAATGAGATACCACTTTGCTCCCAGTAGGCTGGCTATTATAAAAAAAAGAGAATATAAATGTAATGAGGGTGTGGAAAATTGGAGCCCCTGTGCATTGCTGGTGGGAATAGAAAATAGTGTGGTTGCTATGGAAAAAGTAGCAGTTCTTCAAAAAAAATTAAATATACCGGTAGAATTATCATATGATCCAGCATTGTACTTGTGGGTATATACTCTAAAGAATTAGAAGCAGGGTTCAATCAGATATTTGTGTATCAATGTTCATAGCAGCATTATTTATAATAGCCAAAAGATGAAAAAAACTCAAATGTCCATCAATGGATAAATGAATAAACAAAATATGACACATACACACACACAGAGGAATATTGCATGCGACATTAATGAATCTTAAAAATATTGCTTCGTGAAATAAGCCAAACAAAAGGACAAATACATGATTCTACTTATATGAGGTAACTAAAATAGTCAAATTCATAGAGAAAGTAAAATGGTAACTATTACCAGAGACTGTGGGGAGGGGAGGGAATGAGGAGTTATTTTTTTAAATGGGTACAGAGTTTGAGAGTAGAATTATGAAAAAGTTCTAGAAATAAATGGTGGTGGGGGTGGTTGCACAACAATGTGAATAAACTTAATGCCCCTGAATTATACACTTAAAAATGGTTAAAATGTCAAACATGTATATTTTGCCACAGTAAATTTTTTTGATTCCCCAAAACTTCTTTAAACCTGCAATGAAGAGTGAAGAGACAGTAGAAGACCAAACTCATAACAAGTGTGCTTCCCCGGTACGTATTATGCCAGGTAGCACTCCTTTATATCTATTCAGTAGAATTATTTCATGATTAATAATTATACAAATGACATAAAAATTAATCAAAATATTATTGTCCTCAGACCATGTTTTAATTTCCAGAGTTTAAACATTTCAAGATACTCTCAATTGTAACCTCTTGTCATATTAGCCCTTTCCCCCTCAAATGGTAGTAAGACTTGGAAGCCATTATGGGAAGAGAATATAAAACAATTATATATAAATCATCAAAAAAAGACAAAATGGTAAGTTTTGTATGGAAATTTAGGAGTTTCCCAA
>PVKE010025709.1:0-22834 GCA_004027555.1 Craseonycteris thonglongyai | reverse complement strand
GGAGGCCCCATGAGAGCCCCGGCCCCCCCGGCCCTGCCTGGAGGCCCCATGAGAGCCCCGGCCCCCCCGGCCCTGCCTGGAGGCCCCATGAGAGCCCCGGCCCCCCCGGCCCTGCCTGGAGGCCCCATGAGAGCCCTGGCCCCCCCGGGCCCTGCCTGGAGGCCCCATGAGAGCCCCCGCCCCTGCTCCTGGCTCAAACTGGCTCTGCCGGGTCCACTGCTGCCCCGGCCCCGGCCCCCCTCCCCTGGCACCAGCACCCTGGTACTGGCCCGACACGTGTGTCTGCAGCTGGAGCGGGTCCTGTTTGGGGATTCCTCTCTCTACCTGTCCACGGGGGGTTCCCAGATTCGGGGGACTGGCGTCTGCGGGTGACTCTGCCAGCCCCCGCCCATTTTATTTTTGCACATAAGCCATAACAACCAGTGCTCGCAGGCTGCAGGGGGGTCCTGGTGCCCTGCCCCCCACAGAGCACGCCTCGTCTGCTGGGCCCAGCTGCGGGCAGCCCCGCGCCTTCCTGGAAGACAGACTCTTTTATAAGATTTTGTTAATAAAACATGAAACTCGTTGGAGCGTGTGTGCTGCTGTCTCCCTGCCTGGCTGGGGTGGCTGGGGTGGCGGGGCTGTCAGTTCAGATTGAGGGGTGTCTGGGGACCCAGGAGAACACAGGGGCCTGGAGGGATGGGGAGGGGCTGAGGCCTGCATCCTCCCCCACCCCCCACTGACTGCTGGTGGGGGGTGGATTGCTCATTCCGGGGTTCTGTGCACCGTCACCCCACACCCGCTTCCCCGTGGAGGCCCCAGCGCAGCCCGTCCCACGGGGCCTGCTTCCCTGCCAGGTGCTGCTTCCCTTCCCAGAGGCCCCCTTCCTGGAACGAGCAGATTTTTTAAAAAGAAAACAGCTGAGCAGGCAGCTCCCGGGCCCAGCTCTCTGTGTGCTCACTGTCCCCGGACGAAGCCCCAGTTCCCAGCCAGCTTTCCGGGGCTCCCCCCAGCTCCCCTGCTGCGGCAGTGTGTGTGGGGGCGAAGCCCATTCTCCAGACCCCCTCTTCCCGTCTCCCCCAGATCTCCCCGTGCCCCTTTGCCCCCTCCTGTGCCTGCCCACCACTGTCTGTCTCTCTCGCCAGCCGCTCCCGCTCATTTCCAGAATCCCTCAGAAGCAACTGCCCTCCAGCATCGTCTCCCCGAAGCCCCTGCCGCCCGCCTCTGACCACCTCCCTCTGCTCCAGAACGCCCCTTCCTTGGACGGCGCCTCCGTGCAGGGGTCCCGGACCTCTGCCCCCCCTCCCCCCAGTCACCTCTGAGCAGAGCCTCCCCAGCTGAGCCCCACAGAGGGCCGAGGCTGCCTGAGTCCCTGCCCCTGCCCCTGCCCCTGCCCATGGCTGGGCGCCAAGCTGGGCTCTGACCCCGGGGGCGGCTGGGGGCTCACTGGGAGGGGCAGGGGCAGGTGTCGCCCACTGTCCCGTCTCTGAGCTGTAGTCCCGTACACGGCGCGCCAAGCCCTGGCTCAGGAAGCCCAAGGGAGGGAAGTCTAGCTCTGAGGCTGTTCCCCAAGGATGGCAGCTACCCGAAGAGGGGTGAGCTCCTTGCCCCAAGAGCAACCAGATGACCAGGGACCTCGGAGGCCCTCGCTGACACCACCCTGGCCTGCCTCTGGGAGTCCCACGGGGACTCACAAAGCTCCCACCAGGTGCCCACCTCCACCCCTTCCATGGGGAATGCCGGCCATCTGCCGAGCTCCTATGCATCCTGCAGAGCCCTGCTCCCGTCCTGTCCTGCATCTCCCTGCACCCAGCCCTGCCGTCTCCTCTGGGGACCCTCCCCGCCGCTCCCCGGCTTGGCATCTGCCTGCGGCTCCCTGAGGACAGGGATCCCCTCCTGCCACCCCTGCAGCCCGCTTCTCGCCGGTGCGACTGGGCCTCCCCTCCTCGAGGGCCCAGGGCTCCTTGCTCCTGCTGCTGGCTTGTCTGGCGTCTTCCCTGCCAGGAGTCTGGGTGTGAAGGCGGCTATTTTTAGCCTCCGTTATCCCCGTAATTATCTTGTCTCTGTTTTGCCCTGGTGCTTGGTTCCGCTGGAAAATGTCAGTGTGTGTCTCCACACTCAGGGGAAATGGGGACAAGGGGGACCCCGGAGAACCTACTCTGCTCACCCCCACCCCCAGGGTGGAGTGGGGGGGACTCTGTCTGCTTAACAAAGGCTGGAGGGAGCCTGACAGAAGTTCCGACGTCTCCCAGCCAGGGGGGACTGGGCAGGCGGGGGGTGGCTGGGGATTCCAGGCTGGGGGACCCTTGTGCCCCCAGGTTCTGGAAACAGCTGGAGACGTGAGGGCGCTCACCTGGCCTTGGCTGCTGCTGGTCCCTGGACTGAGCAAGAGCCGTGGTCCACGCCCTGCGCCCCCTGGGGCCCAGGCCCTGCTGAGGAGGAGGCCCGGGAGGAGACCCTCAGCGCCCGCGGCCCCAAGGCCGTGCGGGGCTCCCTGCTGGGCACAGATGGGGCGCGGGCACCGCACGGCGGCTGGGCCGGGCTTCTCGGTCCTGCGGAAGCTGGGGCAGCCCAGGAGGCTTTGCAGCCCAGCCCCCCATCAGAGGCCCCTCCCCCAAGCCAGCGGGGTTCCCCAGCCGCCAAGCCTTCCGGGGCTCCTCCCTGCCTGGCCTTCAAGGCCCTTGGCCTTCCCCTGAAGCATCACCCCTCCGAGCCCGCCACGGGGTGGGGGGCTCCCAAACACGCCCCCGTGGTGTGCTTGCCCGACCCCTTCCCTCATCCGCAGGTGGTGCGAGATGCCTCCTGCAGGAAGCCTCCCGGGATGCTTGCCCTCGTACATAAGTCAGCGTGGACAGCGGCCCACGCCCAGCCCTGCTCCAGCCCTGCAAGGCGCCCCCGGGACTGCACACGGGCCTCCCTGGGGACACTCCTCCCCCACACAGGCTCAGTCCCCCTCCCTGTCCATGTGGGACTGTCCCCTGCGGGCAGCGTCCTTCTGCGGCCCGCGCCGGCCTGTGTGCTCACGTGAGCAACGGACAGAGGAGCTCGGAGAGCCCGGGGCCGCCCGCCCTGCACGGCCACTTCTTCCCGGAGGCGCGTTGGGACGCTGCACCTTAGGTGGTGCCTCCGTGCGTTTCCGCCCCTCCCTCCCCCCACCATCTACGCGTTGCTATGGGAACCAGGCCGTGGGACCCACAGCGTGCTTGATGGACAGGTTTCGGGGACGCCTGTACATGCATGTGTGTCTGTGCGTGTGAACACGTGTGTGCATGTGAACATGTGTGTGTGTCTGTGTGGCCCTGGGGTTTCACCATCAGGATCGGGAGGTCCGGGGCGGGAGGAGAGTATTAGAAGCCACCTCCTCACCATGTCCCCGTGTCCCCACCACGGTGGAAGCTGTCACCTCTGCCTTCTTTCCTCGCGGCCACCCCGTGCTGGGCTGTCACCCTCCTGACCCCAGGGCACACCTGCCCGGCCCTCCGTGTCTAGAACGGCCGTCGCTGCAGCCTCCACCGCGGTCTCCGTGCTGCCGGCCCCCTTCCCTGTCCTGCTGCGCTGGGTGAGCTCCGGCAGCCGCGGGAGCGCACAGTCCTGGGCCCAGGGTCCCCAGCGGTGACGCCGGGTGGCCGTCCCTGCGGGCCACGGCCATCGTCACAGTGCAGAGTCCCTGGGGACAGGTCCTTGCTGTCCCCGTGGCATCCCTCCTCCCGCCTCGGTCCGCCGGTGTCTGCAGCGCCGGGGCCTGGGTCGGGTCACTGCAGGGTGGTGGTGGGGGGCCCCGGGGACAGGGGTTCCCCCGGTGGAGGCAGGAGGACAGCAGCTCCGCAGGGGCCGCACCTGCTTCTGTGCTCGTGGCTGACGGCAGCCCCCGCCTGCCTCCCGCCTCGGGCCCATCTGGGAGCTCTGTGCTTGGCGTCCCAGCGAGTCGCAGGGGTGTGAGAACAGCCTCGGGGGGCCTCCCTGCCCTGCCTCCTCACCCCACCCAGCCTGCCCAGGAAGCGGGTCACCCGGGCTGCCAGAGAGCAGGGGGTCCATCGCACTGCAGAGCCCTGGGCCCTCAGCCCCACAGACCGGGCTCCCGGGGTGGGGACCGGCCCCCATCCCCCACTGTGAGTCACATCTCCCCAGCTCCGCTCACACCTGTCTGCTGCCCAGCGTAATACTGGGTTAAATAAAGTGTGTGATTAAAATTAATTTCATCTCCTTGCTTTTTATTGTGGCCTCTAGAAAACGTACCCGCGGCTCATACCATTTCCATTGCCCTGTGCTCCCTGCCGTGCCTGGGGGAGGGAGGAGGCTGGGGACGGGGGTGGAGGCTGCAGGGGAGGCCCCAGGGAACGCGGGGGTCCCTGGAGCTCTGGCTGCCCCGCCTGCCAATCAGGGAGCTGTGGGGGCCCCAGAGGGCTCCGTGCTGTGTCACCAGGGAGGTGCTGGTCCTTGAGGACACAGGCAGTTATTGCCAGAGAGTGATTGAGGGCACCTTGAGGGTGGTGGGGACAGCCGGCAGCCCAGGCCACCCGCCTCCCAGCACCTGAGGCCACTTCCATACGAATCCCCAGACAGGCGCCCTTCCCGAATCACGCCCTGCTTGGCCTCCTGGGGACACAGATCCCAGGCTGAGGCTTCCTCTTAAAGAGGCAGCAGGGTGAGAGGGTCTTCCCCAGAGAGAGCAGTGACCCCCGGGAGGGACACGCCTGGAGCGTGCAGGGGTCAGGACACCCACGTGCACACACACTCACACATGTTCACACAATGCGCACACACAGGTGCCCACATGCGCGCGCACACGTGTTCATATGCGCGCACACACATGTTCACACATCATGCATGCACAGGTGCCCACATGCGCACACACACTCACACATGTCCACACAATGTGCACACACGTTCACACAACGTGCACACACACATACATGTTCACACACAGGTGTCCGCATGTGCCCACACAGGTGCCCACATGCGCGCACACACAGGTGCGCACACACAGGTGCGCACACACACATACATGTTCACACAATGTGCACACACAGGTGCCCACACGCGCACACACACACACACACACAAGTTCATACAACATGCACACACACTCTGTGGGCACACGTTGCTGACATGCGCTCACACACATGCACACACGTGTGTGCACGCTCACATGCACAACAGCACACCACCTGCGTGTGGTCAGAGCAGACGCCGCCCTCGCAGGTCTGTCCGAGTGAGTCAGCCCCTGGCCCACCCACCGCGGAGGAGGGAGCCAGGTTTGCGGGCTGCTCCAGGCACCTGCAGGCGGGACCCCACCTCACAGTCCTCCCGGGAGTGGGGTCTCTGCCCCCTCTGTGGGCTACGGCTCTCCATCACCTCAGGGAAGGGTGGCCTCCTGGTGACGGCAGACCCTGCTTCCGGGCCACATAGAGGTGGCACGGGACCACCGAGCAGCCGGCCTGGGGGGGCAGGAGGGACCGCCTGCCGCCCCCCTGTCCACGGTCACCCCCGATTGGGAGCCCCTCGACTCTCCCAGGGACCCTCCTCAAACCCAAGCCTCGTTTGCCTCTGTTTGAAGCCTCAGATGGCGCCCTTCTGCCCAAAGACGAAGCCTGAACCCTGCATGTTAGAGGCGTACCCAACCACGCCCCCTGCCACCCTGGCGGGGGTCCCCCACAGCACCCCCACACCCCAGCCCGGAGACTTGCTGGGCCTTGCCCTGGTCCATGTCATCTAGGGCCCTCCCCGCGCTGGGACGCCTTTTCCTTCCGTACACACCCCCACCCCCCACCCCGAGGCGGGATCCACCAAAACGCGAGTTCTGTGCGAATGTGGGCGGCGGGGAGCACAGACCCCGTGGTCCAGGGCGCGATCCCCGGCCACAGCAGCGCGACCTTCGACAGGACAGCCCCCGGGAAGCGGGTGGGTGGCGGGGGCTCCCCCAGTGGGGCAGGGGGTGGCCCAGGCCTCCAGGACCCCCACGCTGCTCTCTCTGCCGATCTGACTCCCGGTTTTCCAGCTGGCGGTGTGGGGGGCACGCCGCGGAGGACACATGGCCGGCGGGGGCTTCCAGGCCAGAGCCAGGCTGGGGGTCGTGCGAGCGCCTGGGACCCCCCAGCTGTTGGGTGCGGCAGTTGGAGGGTGGAATTCTGAGGCCGTTGGCAACTGCTGCTTCCGGAGCCACGGTCCCCGGGCGCCCTGAGGACAGGACTCGCTTGCAGAGAGGGTTTCTCAGAGGTACCCACCCCCCTACCTGAGGGTGGCTGAGCCCTCCCGGGGGGACCAGCGTGGTCCCTTCCACACGCTCCACAGGCTGCCTGGCACCCTCCCCGCCCCCCAGCGCCCACGCCAGCCGGCACCAGAGACTGACCACGGCTTCCTCAGTCTCCCCGAAGCTCTCGGGCCGCTGCTGACCTCCAGACGACATTGGGAAAAGCCGGGCCCCCTTGGGGCGCGGGGAGCCGGGCTGTGCTGGGCCGTCTTGACCTGGCTTGGCTTCCACCCCTGTGAACTCCTGAATGTCCTCACCGCCCCCGTCCCCATCCAGCGCCGCCTCCCTGACCTCCGATGTCGAAAAAGCCCTTGATTCGCCCACAGGCCAGAGGCTGGTGTCTGCCCCGCACACCTCTCCCCACTCGGGCCCCCGCTCAGCCTGCCCCCTTCTTGTTTGTCCCCCAGGTCCCCGAAGCCACCAGGCCATCTGCACTTCGGAATTGGACAGAGAGCCCCCTCGTGCCGGAGCCCCTTCCCTGAGCCGAAGGTAGCGCTCGCTGGGACCCTGTGCGGTGCCGCCGTCTCCGGCAGCGTGGTGGCTGCCCGCGGCCCCTCTCCCGCCCTGTGTGGGCACGGATGGCGATTTGCAAACCCGAGGAGAACGCCCGCACGTGGGGGCTGCAGCTGGGGTCCCCATCTTGGGGGCGCTGTCGTTCGTAACCGACCACCTTGGCGCAGGCGTGCGAAGGCCGTGTGCGCCGGGTCTCTCTGATCGGCCCCTTCCGGGGCTGACGTCCATTCTCTGGGCCCCTGCCCCCCATGCTTACGGAGGGGCCCTTCCCTGCTGGAGCTCACGGCCCGGGGGACTGAGCGCAAGCACCCCTGTCCCGGGGTGCAGAGGGAACCCCAGGCAGGTGTGGATGGGGAGGGCCGGGCGAGGGCCAGCGGGTTAGGGGTGCAGGGGTGTGGGGGGCAGGGGAGTTCCAGGGGTGTGGGGTGGGGCCGTGAGGAGCTGACAGGGAGGCCTGTGGCCCTGGGGTGGGGGTGGGCGAGGTGGCAGTGCCTGGGGGGCCTGTGGGAGGGGAGGGGGCTCTGCTGGGGTCTGGCCCCTGCTCTGGCAGGGGAGCGACGCCACCCTGCGTGCCTGTCCCAGCAGCCCAGCTCTGCATGGCGGCTGCGCACCGTGACGGCTCCTGCCGTTCCCACTGGAGGCCCCACTTCCTGTCGTCCACCAAGCGGGGGCAAGAGGCCGAGGAGGAGGAGGAGCTGGAGTTGGGTGAGCGGGGCGGCGGGCTGCTTGGGGCCTGTTTCCGGGCGCCCCCTGTCCCGAGGGGGGAGCGGGGAGCGGGGAGGGTGCCGTCGCCCACCCTGGGGCACAAAGCCGCTGCTGAGCGGCTGGCGGAACACGTGGCTCCCGCTGGCCACAGGTCAGCGTCGCCGGCGAGGTGGCCTAACGGGCCGGGGCCCTGCACTCGCGGGGTGACGTGGCCCCCAGGGAGACCGACCCTCGCTGGGGCCTGACTTTGTTTCCTTTCTCGGTGGGATGCTGGCTTCACTTTCTCTTTTTTTTTTCTCTCTGTTCAAAGCACTAATTATCCCGGTAAAAGCGCGAGTCGGTTTGGAGCTCGCCGTTATCGTAAAGCTCCCAGGCCTGGCTCTGTGTTTGGGGTCACTAACCCCAAACATGTCTTCCTTTGGTGCCTTTGTCCCACCTTCAAAGTCTGTGGACAACAAACCCACAGTGGGCTCCGGCCACTTGCAGATGTGGCCTGAGGATCCGAACTTCGGAGCTTCCGCTCGGCATCGGGGTGCCAGGCGTAGGGCAGGGACCCGGGCCGGTTTTTTGTCCCAAACGGGGAGCGATTCCTCTGGGCCTGGGGGCTCGCGTCCCCGGCTGGGGGGTCACCGGGGCCCCTGGACCATGTCTCGGCGTCCAGGGAGGCGTCTGTGCTCTGTGTCCACTGTTTCCAGGCTACGCTCACCCTTCTCCCTGTGACTGCTTCGTGAGGAACGCCATCGGGGCCCATGCGATGTAGGGGCCCAGCCGGACGGGGAGCTGGGAGGGCGGGGGGCTTCCTCGGGGCCCCAGCACTGGTCTGTCCTGCAGACCTGCCAGGCAGGAAGACCGAGGGCAAGCCCCCGAGGGACCGCCCACCATGGGAGCCAGAGCTCGTGGGCAAAATCAGGGCCCTGTCGGCTGAGGAGAAGGGCCTGGCCTTGGAGACCGTCCGCCGGTGCATCTGGGAGCACAGCCAGGTGTGCGCCCGCCACCCTCTGCCACTGCGGGGGCCCTGAAGCCACCCACCCCCCGGCACTCGGACGCCGTGTTGGTGCCACCGGCCAGGCATAGGCCTGGGCGTCACACGGAGTCAGTCAGCTGCCTCCCGGGGGCCGCACCCCAGTGTCGGGGGCCCTGCCCAGCGCGTCCCGGATGCCCCACGGGCTCCCGCCCTCTGTCTGGGGTGACGGTGGCCGGGCTCCCGGTGGGGGTCTCTCCTCCACATTCAGGTTCTCTGGGGGTCTGGGGCTGGCAGACGGGAACGGCAGGAGGGGTCCCCGAAGATGCCCGCAAGGCCGGTCACGCTCCGGGGTTCCGCCTCTGTCCCGCGGGTGGGGGTGGCCTGGGGTCCAGCAGGGTGACCGTGGCCGGAGTCACCCCCGGGCAGGGCTGCGGGGCTGGCCTGAGTGCTGAGCTCCGCCCGCCCGCAGCTCCTCAAGGAGGCGTCAGACACCAGCTTGCAGGACCTGCTGGTGTCCTTGGGCCTGGACCTGAAGCAGCCTCTGGAGAAGGTCAGTACCCGGGGGGGGGGGGGGGGCGTGCAAGCTGCAGGGCGTGGGGACGCGGCGGCCCCGCCCCGAGTGGCTCATAGAACCCGAAGCGCCGGGCGCATGGAAGGTGCTAGAAAGGCTTGTGGGGCAAGGCCGCCGCTGGGAGGCTCTGCCCGCACCTCACCTGCTGCAGCACACTCAGACCCAAGCAGGCGGGCCAGGCCTGGAGGGGACAGCAGTGGCCTCAGGGGGGCAGTGTCCCCTGTCACCTCGCTCAGCGCGTGTCCCGAGCGCCGGCCCCGGGGACGTGGCAGCAGGGCCTCCCTCGTGGGCCTGACCCACTAGCTCGGGAGACGCCGAGCCGGTGCAGGAAGGGGACTCGCCCACTGTGCAAACGGCACCATTTCATCCAGAGAGAAGTCAAGGGCGGTTCTAGAAGATTCCGAGTGTGGCCTCCTATATGCATGTGAAGGCTGCTTGGGGTGCAGAGGGTCACAGCCCCCTCGGTGCCTGAACAGACCACCCCTCACCCCACCCGGTGGGGATCCCGGGGTCCCCCACCCCACGGGCCTCACAGCCGCCCCCCACCCCGCAGACCTTCCTCTTCCACCTGTACGGGCTGCTGCTCAGAGAGTCGGCGGGCGCGGAGCTGGTGGGGGAGCACTTGGCCGGCCTCCTGGAGCCCCGCTCCGCATCCTCCAGCCAGCGGAAGGTGGGTCCCCGGCGCTCACAGCCCCCCGGGGGCGGCGGCTCCTGCCTCGGGGGCTGTCACAGCCCCGTGGAGCGCGGGGCCCCTGGTACAGGCGCTGACCCAGAGCGGCCGCCGAACCCCCCTGGGGTGCCCGCTTCCCGGGGGCAGGGGTGGGCACCCGCCTGCCTGCCTGCACGGGGCGCTCAGGAGCGAGCAGGCCGCGTCGGGTGGGCACCACCCCTGTGCCAACCGGTTCCCGGGGCCGTCCGTCCCGCAGGGCATCGCGCTGGCCGTGGGCCTGGCATCGGCCTCGCACATGGAGGTGGTGTGGGGCGCGCTGGAGCACCTCGGCCGCACCTGTTTCCTGAGTGACAGCGACAGGTCCCCAGACCGCGAGGTAGCGAAGGCGGATGGGGGCCCAGGCCTGGAGGGCCCCACTTGTCTGCTCTGAGCCTGTTTGCTCACTGGGAACAAGGGGGCAACCCCCGCCCGGCCCAGCTTCCTGGGGGGTGGGGGGTGGGACTCAGGACCCTGTTGTCACATTGGGCTGACCATCGGGGGCCTGCCCTCCGCTGTGACCTGGCCCCCCGGTTCTCACCTGGCACCTGAGCGATGGGCATAGCTTGAGCTGCTCTGGGCTGCTGGGCACCCTTGGCCCCGGGCAGGTCCCACTGGGGGGCTGGGGGCTTTCTGGAGGAGGGGCCGGGGCACAGGGATGACACTCCCGGTGAGTCCGCTCTCTGGGTGGGTCTGAGGGTCCGGCAGCCCCCACGGGCCCGGCTCCCCACCGCCCTCCCCGCCTGCAGCAGCCGGACCCCGGCGTGCAGTGGACGTGGGTCAGCAGCCTGTCCCTGCTCTGCTACGGCCAGATGGCCGCCCACGCGGGCAGAGCCGTGCTGTGCTGGGTGGACAACATCGCCGTCAGGATGGCGTACTACTACTCGCGCAGCGGCGACGTGAGCCCAGCCCGCCACGGGGCGCGGGGGGCAGCGCGGGGGGCCCGCGGGCCCCTCCTGACCTCGCCCGCTTGGCCCGTCTGTGCACCAACAGGACGCGACCCTAAAGACGAGCTTCCTCTCGGCGACCATCACGCTCACGCGTGTGCTCAGCTGGGAGGACGGAGCCCAGAGCTACAAGTTCACGCAGATACCGGAACTCATCCACTGCCTCCTGGTGAGCGCGCCCTGCCGCCCAGCGGGCGTTTGCAGGGACCACCAGGGCTGCGTGCGTGGGGCCCGGGGGGCCACCGCCATGCGGCCCCCTCTCTGCCCCTGCAGTGCATCCTGCAGAAGGAGCCGGACTTCCTGGCCACCCTCTTGCGGCAGAAGATCATACTGGTCATCGTGGGACTCAGGTAACGCCCCCCCGGGGCCCAGGAATGAAGACAGGCAGGCCCTCTGAGTGGGGGGTGAGGGTCAGCGTGTGAGGGGACGCGAGGTGGGAATAAGGGCTGGCGCCAGGGACGGGAACGGCGCCGAACAAGCCGAGGCCAGCGGCCACGTCCTACCGGGGACCGTGAGACTGTTTCTGTTCTAAGACAGGTTGTGGTCATTGGCACAGGCTGAGCCCTGACCCTGGTCACAGACTAGGCTCTGACCTCGTTCACATACTGATGCCCGATCTCCTCACTGTGCTGACATTGGCCCCAGAATAGCCCCTAAGTTTTCTCACTAGTGCCTGTCCATAAACCCACGAGAAGTGAGCGAGTGAGTTGGGATGGACCCTTCTAGCCCAAATGTGCTCTTGTGTTCCCCACCAGCGCCCCACCCCCACCCCAAGCCAGAGTCTGAGGCCTGTGTGTAACCCAGACTCAGGTCCCCGTTTTCCGTCACGAACGCCTCTCCCTGCTGGGGACCCGCTTCACGAAGTCAGGCCTCCCAGGCCGACAACGGCGGGCTCTGCGAAGGGGTCCAGAGCCGGCTCCGTGTTTCCTGCAGCAGGCTGCGGCCCAGTCTCAAGCCCATGGTCAAGTCCAGGATCCTGCAAACCTGCCTCCAGAGCCTGTACAAGCTCCCGCCCACGGAGACGCTCAAGAGCTGCCTCCCTCCCCTGCAGTCAGTGCCCAACATCATGGTGAGCGCCCCGCTCCTGGGCCCTTCTGCCCTCGCGGGCGGCCCGTCAGCTCTGGGTGCGGGCCATGAAGCCCAGTGAGGGGAGCAGAGGAGAGAGCTTAGCCTATGGGCACAAAGATCTCCCCCGTGTGAGCTTCTGGAAGCCCTGCACGGTGTCCACGATCCGTACTGAACCGGTTTCAGCGTGGCACGTAGGATGGATGGAGTTCGGACGTTGCGCATTGCGTTCCACCTGCTGAATTCCCTTTGCACCTTTAAGATCAACGGCACCGCGTCTGGCTCTCTGTCTGGCCTCTTCTGTTACCCCGATCTATGCATCTGTCTTTGTGCCAAGACCACACCGTCTTGCGCAGAGTAGCTGCACGATAAGTCGTGAAGTCTAGCGGTCGGAGTCCCACGTTTTCCAAGTTGTGTCTGCGGTCCCAGGTCCTTTGCGTTCCCATAGGAATTATGGAGGCGGCTGGCCGGTCAACTTCTGCCAAACAGCACGCTGGGACTGGGGTGGGGACGACGACGGCGCTAGAGGTTGGTTTGGGGGTAAATGCCGTCGACGTTGCTGTGTCCTGTGTCCCGTGAACTCGGCAGGCCCCACCCCAGCCCGCAGGCTTCCACGTGCCGTGTCCGTCTCGCTCACCTTCAGTCGGGGTCCTTCTTATTCAGTTCCTGCTCCGAGCGCGACTGCCGGTGGTTTCTGCAACTTCAGTTTCCCGTTGCTCACTGCGGGCATATGGGAGCCCGCTGACGGCTGCGTGTCGGCCTTGTGCCTGCCTGCAGGCGTGCTCGACTCACGTGCTAGCTTTTTGAAAACGCTGTGCTTTCGTTTCCACTCGGTTCAAAATACTTTCCCATTCAGTCTTGCTGTTTTCCCTTTGGTCTGTGGATTATTTAAAAAAAATTTTATTTTTATTTTATTTTTGAGAGAGAGAGAGAGAGAGATACAGAGACAGAGAGAGAACTGAACTGGGGGAGCTCCCAGCTCAGCATGTGGGTCCGCCTGGGCCGGGGCCGGGATTCGATCCTCGGTCTCCGGGGCTGCAAAGCGAGCGCTTAACCCGCTGAGCCGTCCCAGCTTCCCCTAGTCTATGGATTATTTAGAGGCACGTTAGCTTCTAATTTAATTCCATTCGTGGTGCCATAGAAACTGCTCTGTACAGAGTGAAACTTTTTTCCGGGTGTTGGCCCCGAACACGGTCTGTGTCAGCAAACATCCTGTGTGCGTGTACAGAGAACGTGCATCCTGCCATTTCGGGGTGGACTCTTCGTAAACGTTAATGGGGCCAAGCTCCTTGGCAGCGCTGTTCAAATCTTCCACACGCTCCCCAAATTTTCCGCCTGCTCCCCGGTCGGTGATGAGGGGGGTGTGTACCAAGCTGGGGGCTTGTCCATGTCCCCGGCGGTTCCAGCAGGTGCCGCCCCCTTTACGTTGGCTCCCGCCCTGGCCCCCCGCCACGCCGTACCGCTGTCGTCATTCGCTCCCATCCCATGCCCGCCACGCGGACACTGTTACTTCCAAACAAGATTTAAATAAGTGCGAAGTGTCCCTCCTCCCCAGGAGGTGCGCTGCTCTGCCGTCGCCACGGTGCGGGCACAGGGCCGCAGGTCTGCGTGTGGTTCCAGCCGCGGCTGCGAACACCTGCACCAAACTGTCCCTAGGAAGAGCCACGAGGGCGGGAAGGAAATGGAAGGGGACTCACCCTCGAGGGACGAAGGCGCTTGAGGCAAACAGAGGACACGAGCAGCAGAAGGGACCTGTGGGCGCACGGTGGTGGGGGGGGACACTGGGGGTGCCGTCCGAGGGGCCTGTCCCCCTCAACCAGGGCTCGTCATCCACCCAGGGGTCACATGACCCCTATCCACCTGGGACGGTCCCCGCGCACCTAGTAAGGGCTGGACAAGGGTGTGGGCCGGCGGGAGGGGCCCGGGCTGGCAGGACATCCCCAGGCCGTGCGACCCCGGGCGGCCGTGTCCCCAGTAGGTGCTGTACCAGAGGTCCATGCAGGCGCTGGACCTGCTCCTGCAGACCTTCATCTCCGAGAACAAGAGCATGGATGAGATCTGCTTCCTCCTGCAGGTGAGCGGCGGGGGGGGCCGGCCTCCGACTCTCCAGGGAGCAGCCAGGGTGGGTGCAGGAGGGGTCTCAGGGATGGCCGGGGGGGCTCCCGGGACGTCGGGTGGAGCAGGGCCACCCCTCCCGTCCGTCCCCGGGGCCGGGTCTGAGCCTGGGGCAGAGCAGGCCCTCCGCTCCCGGTCTCCGTCCCAGCACACGGAACCCTGGCTCAAGTCGGGCCGCAGCCATGAGCGCAAGCGGGTGGTGCAGTCCGTCTTCCTGCTCCTGAAGTACGTGGTGGACTACGTGAGGCTCACCGTGAGTCCCCCCAGGGCCCAGCACCCACAGGGAGGCGGGGCCAGGCAGGCGGGGGGCCCCCGCGGAGGGAGGGGCCGCACGGGGCGCACCTCCCAGCCGCCCCCTGATTCCTGCGGCCAGTGTTCACCGCACCTCTGGCTGCTGGGCTCGGTGCTGGGGACGGGACGCGGGCCTGTCCTCCCCAGAGCGTCAGGGCAGCGCTTCCGGTGAGCAGGGCCTGAGGGGAGCGGGGAGGGGAGTCAGGCGGCCGGCCAGGAGCAAAGCCTTCAGCCGTGGGCGCGACCCCCACGAACGAGAGCAGGATCTCCGCCCCGCGTTCCAGCACTGAGGGGGAACCAAGACCCGCGGTGGTGGAGTAAAGATGGACAAGGAGACAGACGGAAAAGGGCAGAGGGTCCGACCCACTGCACAGCCAACCGATTCTCAGCAAAGGCTACTGAGTGGGGAAAGGAAGGTACTTCCTACAAAAGCGCAGAAGCAGCAGAGGCTCAACGGGGGAAACAAACACACCTCTACTCCCACCTCACATCACCAACCGAAATCCCTCAAGGTGGACCACAGAGTGCAATGCAAAGTCCCCAGGAGACGGCGGAAGTCCTCCCCGTGAGGGACTGGCAGAGTCCCCAGATCGAACGTAGAGGGCAGCAACTGCAAGCGGAAACACGGCTAGAACGGGCTCCATCACATCGGAAGCTTCTGTACATCAGCCGACACCATCACGGGACTCAAGCGTCAGGGAGCAGACGGGACAAACGGCCTGTAGCGCTCACGTGTGTGACAGATGTGTGCTCTGCAGGCAGTCGGAAGGGAAACAGCCCAGTTTTACACCAGGCAGAAGCTAGGCGGGGATTTTACAAAGTGCTTGCAAGCGAATGTGCTCTACGTAACTTGCCGCAGGTAGCGCACACTGGAGCCGCGGCAGGACATCACCTCTTGCCGCTGGGAGACCCAGATGAAAAGAAGTGACCCAACCAAGTGCGGACAGGGATGTGGAATCACCAGGAAGGTGACACGTTGCTGGTGCAAATGCAGACCCGTAAAGCCACTTGGGACAACTTTCAGCAGCTCTTACCAAGCTAACCCTGCCGGTCCTGGAACCGTGCAATTGCACTCTTAGTATTTATTTAAGGAAAGAAATCATATGTAGCCATAAAGTATACTCTCCATGTGCCCAGCCCTCCAAAGGATCAACTACCTGCCTGTCAGAACAAAACTTAGAACACTTCCAACATCCAGCAAACAACAAAAAATTATCTGAGGTGGCGAAGAAGCAGGAGAAAACCTAGTCAACAGAAATAGACCCAGAAGTGACAGAGATGATGGAATGAGGAAACACAACATTCAGACAGCTATATAAGTATGCTCAAGAATGTAAAGGAAAGTATGAACACAATAAAAGAACAGATATAAAGTATCAGTCAATGGTAACGACTAACAAGAGCCAAATGGAAACTCTAAAAATTGCAAAATACACTGTCTGCAATGAAAAATTTACTGTACTGTTTAAACAGAAGATCAAACACTGCACAAGGAAGTGTCAGTGAACTGGAAGACAGGATGAACGTGCGACAGAACCTATTGAAAGTGAAGCAGAGAGGAAAGAGAAGGGCCTCAGTGACCCGCGGGACGCAGGATCCCAGACGGAGCGGTGAGAGGATCGGGCCCGAAAGAAATTGGTGAAGATGTAACGGCTACAAATTTTCAAAACTTGTTGAAAAATTTAAACCCATAGCTCCAAGAATATCAATGAACCCCAAGCAGCATAAACACAAAGAGAACCGCACCAAAGCTATCCCGCTCAAACCTGCTGAGGAACAATGATAAGGGGGGAGGGGTACACTTAAAGCAGCCAGAAGACATAAAAACACAGCGCACACATGCACGCAGGCAGGGCAGTCATGGGGATGCGGCCACGTCTTCGTCAGAACCAGTGCGGTCCCGCCTCGTCCGGACGAGGACACGAGTTGGGGAGGTGAGGGGCTGGGCTGGGGCAGAGCCTGCGCCTTGCCCGCCGGACGCTGAGCACAGGACGGGGCAGGCGGGCGGGAGAGCGACCGTGACACCCAGAAGCCGGGCGTGGCTTTGCTCAGGGCCTGCCCCTCCCCCCAGGAAGAGGCCACGCCCTCCATGCTGGGCCACCAGATAGGCCTGCTGCTGCTGCTATGCCGGGACAAGGACGAGGTCACCTGGAGCCACTCCCGCCAGTGCGTGTACCTCCTGCTGCAGCTTCTCATGCAGCAGAAGGGTGAGCTCGCCGGGGCCCCGCCTGGGGTCGGGGGAGGGCGCTGGGGGCTTCCTGGGGTCGGGGGAGGGCGCTGGGGGCTTCCTGGGGTCGGGGTCGGGCGCTGGGGGCTTCCTGGGGTCGGGGGAGGGTGCTGGGGGCTTCCTGGCGTCAGCGGGTCTCCTGACCGGCCAGCATCCCCCACCAGGAAGTACGGAGGAGTTCATGTACTTGAATAAAATGAAGAACTTCGAAGCGCGGACCCGCAGAGGACTGGAGATGAAGTTCTACCACTTGGTGAAGGTGGGGGGCCCGTCAGAGCTGGGGGTGGGTGGAGGCGGCCCGAGAGCGTGGGCTCTATCTGCTCCACCACCTCCCCATGGGGGTCCCCCAAAACCCGCGCTGGGGGGTGCAGGCTGGGTGGAGCCAGGCCCCCAGTGCCCCTTTCCCTGGAGCCGGCCCCGCCCACCTGTAACGGGAGGTGCGGCTGCGCCCGAGGGGACCTGTGGACTCTGAGGTCCGGTGACATCTTCAGAACGTGCCTTCTGGGCACCCTCTCTCCTCCTGGCCTCTCCTTTGCGGCTCTTCCCTTGGTGACAACTGGTCTCGGTCTGTCAGGACCAGGAGTCCTGGCCCTTGTACTTCCCCCTCAGCTCCACACAAGCCGGTGGGCCAGCCCCCCGTTCTCGGTGGAGAGCCGCCCCCGTGGCCCTCAGCGCAGCCCCTCTGGTCCACACAGGTCTTGGACAAGAACCTGACGGTGGCTCAGCACACACAGCTGGTCCTCACGCTCCTGCATGGGCTCTGCAGCCACAGCCCCCTGAACTGTGACCTTGCCTCTCAGCTGCTTCTGATGGTCTTTGAGGACCGCAGCGTCAAGCAGGAGCAGGTGGGCCCTGTGCCCGGGCCGTGAGCCTCAGTGACGCCCCAGGGTCCCTGCTTCACCCTCCTGTCCGGCCGGACCCCCTCAGGGTCCCCGGGCCCAGCAGAAGAGAGCGAGACCGCCGCCCCCACCTCATCCCCAGATTTAACCATCCTCCACCCGGCTTGGCCAACCTAGTCCCCCGGCCCACGGGGGCCGCCAGGCCTGCTCTGCCCCCAGCTCCTCGGGCTTGGTTCCATTTCCAGCAGCTCTGAGGCTGCGGGTTGCCCCCCGCCCGGCCCCCGTGTGTGTGTGGACACCTGTGTGCAGGAGGTAGCAGCAGGGTGGGGACCCCGTGCTGAGGCCACTGCCATCACCATGCAGGTGGCCGAGATCCTGCAAGGCCTGTTCCAGGAGCTGCCCAGAATCGCCATCAGCACCGTCCTGCAGACCATGATGAAGCTGGTCACCTTCCTGGGGACCCAATACCCACAGGACACAGTCGAGGTGATGCTGTCAGTGTGCCACCCCTCAGAGAGGTAGGTCACCCGCACGCACCCCACAAAGGGAACATGTGGCCGTCACGTGGAGTCCGTCCTGCCGGTCTGTGGTCACTGCCTGCACAGACTCCCTTCCTGGGTGGGCAGAAGGCTGCACCCTGACTTCCCCCTTCCGACCCCGAGGGGTTCCTGAAGCTGAGGGTTGGGGCTGAGGGGCTGGGGCTGAGGCTCCCGCAGCCCTGCTGGTCGGCAGAAGACAGCCGCCTGGAACCCCCCCAGAGGAGGGGCGCACCTCCCCCTCCACGGTAACAAGCCCACAGGCCGTCCGCAGCCCTGGGGCCGGGTCCCGCCTGCTGCTCTGCCCCGTGTGGCCAGCCGGCCGGCGGGACTGGGCTCCCTGCCTCCCCAGGCAGGTGGCCTCCCTGTGGAGGGCCCTGGCCGCCAACAACCAGCTGGCCCGCAAGGTCATGACCCTGCTCTACATGAAGCTGAAGCTGCGGCCACCCAAGGACCTGTTCAGACTGTCCGAGCAGGTGCAGCTCACTTCCCTGCTGGTGAGCGGACCCCGCCTGCCCGCCGGGCACCCAACGCTCCCACAGGGATGCCAGGGTCACCGGGCCGAGGGCCTCACCATGAGGAGCCAGGGGCTTGATGCAGAGTCCCCGGCTGGGGCCCAGGCAGGGGTGGGCAGCGGGGCCTGGGGCCGGGCGGCCCTGTGGCTGCTGCTCCGGGCCCCGCTGCTGGCTGGCGGCAGGCCTCGTGCAAGGACCAAGGGTGGCACCCCACCGGGGGCCCCGCGCTGCCGCCCCTGCAGGCCCTGGGCACCATTTACGAGCTCCTCTACGTGCGGGAGTACAGGGCCACCGTGCACTGGGCCTTCGCGGGGATCCTCCTGGGCCTGCTCACGCAGCTGCACTACCTGTTTGAGCTGGGCGTGGTCGAGGGCCTCACAGTCTACCAGGAGGACGTCCTGGACATGAAGCCCCTCGGCCCCTGCAGGTGACGCGTGTGGCTGCCCGGGCGCCCAGCCCACCCCGCTCCCTGGTTCCTCCCACGCTTCTGCATAAGGCCGGGTGGGCACCAAGTGCTGGAGCGAACTCTGGCCCCCGCCCCACGGTGGTGGGGGACTTGGAGTTCAGGGTGGGGAACGGGTGGAACAGCCGACCGCTGTCAGCTTCGGATGCTGAGAGAGGGGACAGCCGGCTCAGGCCCCGATCAGAGCGTGTGGGCTGGGTTGGGGGAAGCCACCAGTACCTTATGCCAGAGCCCCTCCTCCTGACGCACCCCCCCTGCACCCCACGTGCCCCCAGGACATGCCTGGAGGCCCTGAAGGGTCTCTTCTGGACCACCAACTACTGGGAGGTGTTCGCCTACCTCAAGCTGCTGAGGGGCTGGGAGCTCTTTGAGCATCTGGACACCTTCACAGAGGGCGTGACCCTCCTGGCCAGGTAAGCGCCAAGCCTGGAAGGGCCCCGGCTGCACCTCCCAGTGGGCGTGCACATCACTCAGTCACCTGGGACACGCCCCTGGGTGGGCAGGGTCTGTGTGTGTGTGTGTGTGTGTGTGTGGGGGGGGGGGGGTCACCCGAGCCAAGGAGGCAGCCCTCAGGGCTCCGTGTCCACCTCTTCCCATGGCAGGGCCATGGCCCACTATGACTGCGAGGTCAAGGCCGTCCTGGGGCAGGCAGTCATCTCCCTGAAGAGCTCCGAGGAACGAGACAACATCGTGGCAATTCTGATCATCACAGAGGTCCGCCCCTCCTCTGGCCCCGGGGCGGAGGTCACAGGGAGCTGGGCTCGCATTCCCGCCCCCCAGCCCAGGTGCCCTCGCCTGTGCCCTGCTCGGCGCACCTGCTTGCTGCCTGGGGGTGCTTCCTGCCGCCTCGCCCCATTGCCTCACGTGTACGAGGCTCGTCCCCCCCCCCCCCCGGCAGCCGCCGCAGGGGCTCTGACGGCACCAACCCTGCTCAGTTCCTCAACAGCCAGGAGCTCACCCAGCACGTGTCCCGGAAATCCATGGACAGCTTCCTGAGCCTGGGCCTGAACAACCCCAACCGGCTGGTGCGGGCCATGAGCCTGAAGGGCCTCAGCAGTATCCCGATGCACCCGAAGAAGGTGTGAGGAGGAGAATGCGCCCTTCCACCCCGGGAGGACTGCTGGGAGGAGGAGGCCTCTGCAGAGAGCCTCCCTGACAGCTGCAATCGGGAGGGGTGGATGAGGAAGTCAGGCCTGGGGCAGGAGAGGACCCAGGTGTTTGGGGAGGACCCTGCGGCATTGCACAGGCCTGGGGGGCCCAGGGCTTCTGAGCTGGAGGGAGCTCTGAGGTCAGCAACTCTGGCCTCCTTTCCAGGTAGGACCCGCTTACCCGCTGGCTCACCTGCCAGGTGGTCTGCTTCCTGCTCCACCCAGCACATGGAAGACTGGGGGCGCCCTTCCTCCCGTCCTGGGCCTCCCTGCACGTGTGCGCGCCCCGCGATGCGCACCGAGGGCCTCTGCTGAGTGTGGGGGAGGCCGCCCCACGCGTGGCGGGCGGGCCAGGGACGGCTGCGCCTCGCTCCCCGCAGGCGGTCCTGCTCCACAACTGGCTGGCCCAGCTGCTGGACAGCTTCGTGAAGCCTGAGCCCCAGGACCTCACGGGCCTCATGGAGGTCGTGGGGGATGTGCTGCACCGACTGGGCACGCACAGCACCGGCGCCTTCAGCCTCAAGATCGCCCAGCACCTGCTGCCGCTGTTTGAGGATGTGAGTCCCTGCCCGCCAATCAGAGCGGCCGGAGCTGCGGGCCCCGTCCCCATTCCCGGGGCTTGTGGGTAAAGTCCTTTGGCGGGTGGAGTCTGTCCGGAGGGAACGTGGCCCCAGGAGAGAAAGGTTCTGGTTGAGGGCTCCTGGCTGTCACGGGAAGAACCCTTCCCCAGGTCACCTGCACTTCTCACTGGGAGGACCCCAGCCGTGATGGGCACTGGGGTCTGGGAGAGGGCAGGCAGGGCAGCAGGCTGGCTTTAGAAAGACCCTTCAGGGGAAGCTGGGAGGGCTCAGGGCGTTAGGCGCTCGCTTTGCAGCCCCAGAGATGGAGGATTGAATCCCGGCCCCGGCCCGTGTGGACCCATATGCTGAGCTGGGCTGTGCCCCCAGTTCTGTTCTTGCCGGGGCCTATGCAGGAGGCTCCCGGCCCAGTTCCTGCCCTGCGCAGCCCTGTGCCCACCTGTGGAGTGACACTATATGGAAAACTAATGCTGTCAACTATGGCGACGGCTCTGGGCCCTCCCCCTTCTCTCTCTCTCTGTCAAAAACAATAAAAATAAATCTTTAGAAAGACGTGGAGAATCGGTGGGGTGGCGGCAAGCCAGTGCCGCGTAAACGATTTCAGGGGTTCTGAGTAAATCAGCAGAGGTGAGGTTGCTGAGGCCTAAACCAGCGCTGGCACCGGAGCCCCAGGGATTGTCGGCCGAGAGTGGCGGTGGGGCTGGGGGTGCTGCTGACCCCCGCAGAGGCTGCCAGGGGGCTGGGGAGGTGGGGAGGGAGCCGCAGGGCAGCCGGACTCAGTTCTCACCGCCGCCCAAGGACAAAGGCCCTCCTCTGGCCCCTTTTTACAAAAGGCAAAGCCGAGGCACACACGGAAGGGGCCTTGGCCAGGTCGCCGAGCTAGACAGTGAGGGTCCGCGCCCCAGGGCCGGCCTGCCTGGGCGCTGGGAGCCTGTGGCCGGCAGCCTGAGGCCCGCAGAGAAATCCCCAGGAGGCTGCACCGAGGGGCCGGGGTGGCGAGGGGGCAGGGACAACCCCGAGAGCAGGCAGCCCCGGCTGGGGTGCCCGGCTGGGGTGTCAGGTGGACAGCGGGGTACGGGGGTGAAGTCCGCTGGCCCTGAGCATGTGAGGGCAAATTGCGATTATTGCAGGTCCCTGGGCCGGGAAGGAAGGGGACTGGGGGGCGGCGGCTGGCAGGGCCCGTGGCCGATTCGGGGTGCGGCCGGGCAGGGGCTGGGGCTGAGGGGAGGCCGGCCGGCCTCTGTCTCCCGCAGGAACAGGCAGGTGTGCGCGCAGCGGCCATCTTCCTGTACGGGAACGTCATCCACAGCGGCGGCAAGAAGTACCAGTACGCGCTCAGGAGGCACGCCGTGCAGTCCCTGGTGCCCCTGCTCTTCCACCTGGCCGACTCCTGCCCGGACGTGGTCACGGTGAGCGGCCTGGCCCTCAGGGGGCCGAGCCCAGGGGCGCCCAGGAGGGGGGACCCGTCCAGGGGGGCCGTGCCCTCAGCCCCTGCCCGCTCCGGGACCCTGAGAACCTCCCCTGGCTCCAGAGACCCCCGCGCCTGCCCTGGGGGAGCGGAGCAGCGCTCAGGGCCCGCGGGGGCCACGGGGAGGCTGTGGCCCCAGCGTTTCTCAGGCCCCGCGGTGCCTCCGCGCTGCTGCGATGCCCCGTCCAGATGCCCCCTCCTGAGGGACGCCTTCCCGAAGGGCGGGCGGCGGGGAGGGCGACGACCGGTCCCCTCTGTCTTCGTCTCTCCCTCCCCCCTCCTCTCGCACCCGCAGAAGACGAAGTTCACCTTCCTGCGCTGCGCCATCTTGCTCAAGTGGGAGTTCCGGAAGGAGCTGTTCAGCAAGTTGGCGTGGGGCCGCGGCCTGGGCGCCGAGTACGACATTTTCATCTACGTGGTACGAGGCTGGCTGTGTGTGTGCGCGCGTGCGCGCCCTCAGGGCCTGGTTCACTCCCCCAAACCCTCTGAGGGGTCCCCACACGGGGCGGGGACGGTCTGTGGCTGTTGATCGAGTGCCTGCCTGCTTAGCCTCGGGCCGGGGGAGCCGCGGTCGCTCAGCAGTGAGCTCAGGCCCCCCTCCGGCTGGGCCTGGTGGGGGTCCGCCCTCGCCCTGTGCCTGCACCAGGGGGGAGCCCTTCTTGGCCGCCGTGCCCACCTCTCGCCACCTCTCACCCCTCCCAGGTGGAGAGCAACTTCGCCTGCTACCCCCAGTTTCTCATGCAGGCGTCCAGCTACCTGAGCAGCCCCCACAAGAGCCTGAAGCTGACGGCCATGAAGTTCATCGGTAGGTGCCGGCCCAGCGGCCTGGCGCTGCCAACCACGGTGCCCATCATGGCCCCCCAACCACGGTGCCCGCCATGCCCCCTCAACCACGGTGTCCGTCATGCCCCCCCAACCACGGTGCCCGTCATACTCCCCCAACCACGGTGTCCG